>JAGGAP010000050.1:0-130176 GCA_017657235.1 Termitomyces sp. T73sscA | reverse complement strand
AGAGAGGCCATGGTACAAAAGTTGGTACCTAAACCACCTAGGCCCAAGGAACCTAACATTCCAAGGACAGCTACTCAGCATATGATAGCAGTGGAGAAGGAACCCAACAAGGTAGACATTGGTGATCTATCTGGAGCAACATACTTCATTGCAGATGGGACACAAGCAGATTTGCCTACTGGAGCAGTTGTGCATCAAGATTGTATTGCCACCTACTTGGAAAAGATTCCTCCAAAAGAAAAGCCAGTAGTGGTGTATGTGGCTAAGGAACTACAAGTTTTATGCTTGTTGAACTCTATAATCAATAGGAAAGACAGGGTAGAAACAATCTTGAACAGTGGATCTCAAATAGTCTGCATGGCATTGAAGGAAGCTTTGAAGCTAGGATTGACTTGGTACTCAGATATATGCTTATGCATGGAGAGTGCTAACCAACAAGTGAATGAGTCTGTTGGTTTAGCAAAGAATGTACTGTACCATTTACCTTTGCTGAAGGCTTAACTGTCTATTTGCAAGTACACATCTTTGACAAGCCAGTATACACTATCTTGTTGGGATGTCCATTTGACACCTTGACTGAGAGCACTATTCAAAACTTGCCAGATAAAAGTGCCATTATTACCATTAGAGACCCAAACACAGGTTGTCAGACAGCTCTATTCACTATTGAAAGAGGAAAGATGCCTAAAGGTGATGGAGCTTTTGAAGGAGAACAAAAATTTTGAATCTTGATGAACTAGTCACTGACCAGGGAAAGATTGCAGTGAGTCTTGCTAGGACTCAAGATGGAGAGATAGTAGTCACTGGATACTCTATGGAACAGAGTAAATTTGGTGAAGAGGATTTGAGAAATGTCTACTTGCAATCATTTGCAGCTGGCAAGAGATGTGAGAAAAAAGATCAAAAGACATTGTTAGCATATTTGAATGGTGGACTACCTCAAATACCTGACACTCTTAAAAAGATCTTGGTATAGCAGGAAGAAACCCTAAGGTCAAAAGCAGGTGGGAGGGAGACCGCCCAAGTGTTTTCAAAGAAATACAAGCCTGTAGCCAGAAAGGTTAAATCTGTATTAGGGACCTCCCCTGAAGAGTTTAGAATTGAAAGGCACATTATTGGAGATCTACTAGCTAATATGCCTAAGTTGAATCCCAGGCCTCTAGATTTTGAACCTACAAGGAGGTACACTGCTGAATGCAAAGAAATTATTAACTAAGTACATGGTAATAGTTTCTTGTAGCCAGAAGAGATGAAGGCTGTACATTACTTAATGATGTTACAGAATGAGGCTTTTGCTTGGGATGATTCTCAGAGAGGCAGGCTGAAGGAAGAATTCTTTCCTCCAGTAATAATGCCAGTAGTACCTCATATTCCTTGAGTTTTGAAAAACATTTCAATACCTCCAGGTCTTTGTGATAAAATCTGTAAAATGATTAAGCAGAAGATTGAGGCAGGGGTTCATGAGCCATCCAATTCTTCATACAGGTCCCAATGGTTCACTGTATTAAAGAAGGATGGGGAAAGTTTATGGATTGTCTACAGTTTGGAGCCACTCAACAAAGTGACCATTGAACATTCAGAATTGCCACCAGCAACTGAGAAATTAGCCAGTCACTTTGCAGGCAGAGCTTGTAGAAGAATCTTTAACTTGAATGTTGGATACAATGAGAGATTGTTGGATGTATGCTCAAGGGATTATACTACCTTTCAGACACCTTTTGGTGCTTTGAGACTGGTTACTCTCCTAATGGAATGGACAAATTCAGTATCAATCTTCTATGATGACATTACTTTCATCTTAAGATGAGATCTCTCATGTAATCTGGCCATACATTGATGATGTACCAATCAGGGGACCTGCTACTAAGTATGAGTTGCCAGATGGTGATTTTGAAGTTATACCAGAAAATCCAGGCATTAGGCAATTTGTATGGGAGCATTTACAAAATGTAGATAGAGTACTCCAAAGAATCAAATATGCAGGAGGAACTTTTTCTTGAAAGAAGTCAGTACTGTGTGCAGATCCAATAGACTCTAAGAAGCACACTTGCACTAAGCTAGGATCTATTACTCTGAATGAGAGAGAGGCAAGATTCTCACAGCCAAAGAGAGAGCTATTTGGACTGATGAGGTACTTGCAAGCCAACAAGTATTGGTTGGTAGGATGTAGGAAACTTGTGGTGGAGACAGATGCCAAATACTTGAAGGGGATGCTAAGCAACCCAGGAGTAGGCCCTAATGCCACTATTATGAGATTGATTGAGGATGTGTTACTCTATCACTTCGCCTTAAGGCATGTGCCAGGAAAGACTTTCAGTGTAGATGGTCTATCCAGGCATCCCAAGTATCCAGGAGATGAGGAATATCCACTAGTTGACCCAGTACTGATGGATGAGCCTAAGTCCATATTGTTTGGATATCCAGACAAGGACAATCAGGTGCCAGGCTGGAAGAAATGGGAGCCCTTGCAGCTGGAAGAGTTTGCTGAAGAAATTGATACAAGGAGGCTATCTACAGTTGGTGGCTACCACAGTATTAGACTTTGACAAAGAACTCAACCATGCAAGAACCCAAGAAGAAGAGTCAAGGATGGCCATTAGGAACCCCTCCACTGGTAGCTGTATTAGCTTTATCTAGGCCATTGCTACCAGAAAACTCTAAAGAAAATGAAGAAGAGGACATTCAAACTTATCTAGACCACTGGAAAGGTAGTGAAGGTGAAGACTGGGATAATCTATTGCCAATTGTCAAAGGATGGTTACAAGACTCAGGGACAGAACCTCAAAACATAAAAGGATGGGACATAGAAAAGTTCAAAAAATTTGCTAGACAATTCTTCTTTGATCAGAAAGGTAACTGTACAAACAACATTTGGAAGAGTGACATAAACTTGTTGTCAATATTGACAGAAGAATGTTCATGCTCAATGCAGCTCATGATGCCTTAGGGCACAGAGGCACTTATGCAACCAAAATGCTAATACAAGAACAGTTTTGGTGGCCAGGGAGTGAAGGAGATGTACAGTGATACGTTGGGACTTGCCACAACTGTCAGATCCATCAAAAGACAGTAGTCAACAGAAAACCAACAGTAACCTACACTCCATCTATACTCCAGACAATCCACATTGACACCATGCACATGACACCAGCTTCTAATGGCTGCAAGTACATAGTCCATGGATGGTGTGCCTTGTCATCTTGGATGGAGGGCAGGCCATTGAAGAAAGAAAACCATAAAACTATTGGTCAATGGTTGTTTGAAGATGTCATATGTCAATGGGGCTGTATTTCAGAAATCATCACAGATAATGCTGGACAGTTCAAACAGGTTACAGCCTGGTTAGAGAAGAAGTATGGTATTAGAGGTATTACCATCTCCCCATACAACTCACCAGCAAATGGAAGAATAGAGAGGCCTCACTGAGATATCAGGCAAGCTTTGTTCAAGCTTGTGAAGACAGAACCAAATGGTTCTGGTTTTTCTACCATGTAATGTGGAGTGACAGAATAACTATACGGCAACAATTTAGCTGTTCACCATACTTTATGGTTACTGGTGCTCACCCAATTCTTCTGTTAGACTTGGCAGAAGCTACTTGGTTGGTAGAACTACTAGAAGGTCCATTGACCACAGAAGAATTGATTGGCTATTATGCACAGGCATTAGCCAAGCACTACCAACATGTAGAAGAGATGAGGGAGCATGTTGGAAAAGACAAACTCCAATGGGCTTTGAAATTTGCAGAGGAACATAAACATTCCATTAAAGACTACAATTTCAAACCCTTGGACTTAGTCTTGGTCAAAAACACAGAAAGCTCATTCAGTGCAAAAATGTTACCCAGATTCCATGGTCCTATGGTAATAATTACTAAGACTAGAGGAGGTAACTATATTGTAGCTGAGCTGGATGGATCAGTTTGGCAAACGCAAGTAGCTGCATTTCAAGTAGTTTTTTACAAAGCTCGTAAAAAGCTACAGTTGTCAGAAAGCCTTGAGCAACGGGTATATTACCCTGATTAAGCTGAAAGAGCTTAAGGAAGAGCTACAGAAACCAACAGAAAATATTGGCAAGGATATTACATGTGAGTCTGTACAGTTGCATGAACTAACAGATTCAGAATTAGAACTATCAACCAATGGTATTGAAAATTGAAAGTGGCTAAGTTAAAATTGAAAAACTTAGTATCATGCAATTTTAGGAGCAATGGCATTAGTTTAGAGTACTCGGAGATAAGGGAAGGGAGGAGTGGCTATATAAATTGTGCTACGCTAAGCAGAGACAGCAATGGTGCTTACACCAATGCTGCCGCTGGAATCTCCATGGAGATTTTGGGCTCATCCTGAGGAGGATCTTGAAATTTGATGTCCAAATTGTTGTGAAAGGGCTAATGAAGTTAAATAAGACAAAAGAAGTCAGTGTGGACAAAGGAGACACATGGAGAAAGAGACGTTGAGGGCTGTCAATAGAGACCCAGTTTGATCAACATCAAGTAGACCAAGGGCCGTGTCGAGCTGGGCCAACCACTCCAATATAAGTTTGAAGGTCTGCATCAAAATATCCAACACATAGAGTTGTTGCTGGGCAGCAAGTTCCACTGCCTCATGCTGCTTTTGAAGGTTAGCACACATAGGGTTGTCTTTAGCCATTGCCAAAGGATGAGCCTCAATAGTAGCGTTGATTTGGCTAAGCAAAGCCAAGACCACCTCAGAACCCAGTTTAGGTGATGCTAATTGGAGGATGAGCAGAAAAAGAAAGAAAGAAGTTGGAAGACACTCACCAAGAGTGGGCTGTACCTTGAGTTTCTTTGCCTGTGGCTTGCCCTTGGGATCAGTCTGGAAAGAAGTGAGAGTTAGCAAAGGCATGTCCAAACAGTGAGAAATAATATTAAGTTTTGAATCTAAAAAACTCACATTAGCCTTGCGCTTGGAGAAAGAAGAGGAGGATGGACCAAGCATCACAACATCTTTGTCCTGAGTGTGGCGGTAAGCCTGAAAAATAAGATGTCAGGGAGAATAAAAAGAAAAGCCAATGGAGAAAATGGACCTCCTCAAGCTCCTTTTGATGGGCCTTGCAACAACCAGCCTCAATAGCAACAATGGCATCTGCAAGCATAAAGAAAGCCTTGACATCTGAGGACTCCTCAGCAGCATGACAATCGAGAAGGGGGAGGATGGAGGAAAAAGTCTCAGACAGACCTTTCTAATCAGTGAGGACCAGAAAGTCTGCCTGATCAGCAAAATGCTAGAGAAAATATCTAAGCAAAGAAAAATAAGAAAAAGAGAAAGAGGGGGCTCACCCAGCCAATGGTACTAAGAAAACAAGCATGGTCCACTGGAGTTCTTGGAAAAGCCTTGGCAGTATTGCTGAGACTAGCCATAGCATGCGCAAAAGAAGGGCACTGCAGAACAGTGAGGATAACACAATGGGTGTCATGCTTAACAAGTCTGTTAAGCATGGAGTAAAAATTTGGAGGCGATGAGGCAAGTTTGGACGAGGAAGTTGTGATGACAACTTGAGGGCAACCCATTTTGGGGTTGGGCATCTTGCAGGGAGCAGT
This sequence comes from Termitomyces sp. T73sscA, assembly GCA_017657235.1. Taxonomy (NCBI): domain Eukaryota; kingdom Fungi; phylum Basidiomycota; class Agaricomycetes; order Agaricales; family Lyophyllaceae; genus Termitomyces; species Termitomyces sp. T73sscA. Next base: position 124,613 of record JAGGAP010000050.1, on the reverse strand, counting down.
GGGAACATTCTTTGGAGACATAATTCAACAAAGAACAAATTGTGAGAGGCTATGCATCTTTATAGATAAATGAAGTTGATTGGTGGAAATTTGCTCAAAATTTTTCTATTGGAAGAAAGAAAAAATAAAATTTTCATGAGCAAAAAGGAGCGGAGAGCAAGAGCACAAATTCACCAAGGAACAGCAGCTGACTGAGGGCAGTCAGTACTTGGTGTAGGGGAGGTGTTACGCCGGTCTCAAACCTGAGACTGATGGAGGTAGTAACATTCCTAATATACCATAAAAATGCTGAAAACTGTAAGCAAAGTCAAAAACTGTAGACAAAGGGAACATACCTCAGAAAGAGCATGCTCATGGAACATTCAGCGCACCAGTACGATGACTGCTAGCAGCCACATCAAGGGATCAAAAAGCAGCACAAACATCATCAGGGGCATTTAGCTGAGCTGATGGGCGATTATGGCTGTGCAGTGCCAAGATAATGATCACAGATCAATGATTCATGATCAACACATCAAACCTTTGACAATTTGTGTTTCCTGCTCCCCACAACCACAACAACATGTCTCCCTCAATCCACAAAAGCAACCCATGCACCGCAAAACCCACGAACACCCATGTAGGCCACTCAAGCACACAAAGAATGCAAAATAGAAAGATGGGAGGCTTGGAATTACAAGGAAAAATGATTAGCTGGAAAATGCAGCTAAATCATTGGGCAGGACACGTTGAGACCACGCCAAGCGCACGACAAGCACGTTGGGTACAACATAGCCAGACAATTATGTGCAACTGACAATTGGTCTGTGCACGCAAGGAGGGGTATAAAAGAAGGAGAAATTGGGGGAACTTGGGCAAGCAATCAGCTTGCCATGGCATGGAGTCTCTAGGGAGTGGACCTCTTAGGCTAAAGAGCTTGTAATTGTCTTCAGGGGAATTGATGAGTTGCATTGAAAATAGAAATCAAGTTTTATTAATTCAACTCAGTGTGAATTAAGCTGATTTAAAATCCAAATAAACTGTTTCATTTCACTATTTAAAAAGGTGTGCATCGCATGTGGCTTGTACTCTTGATCTTAGGATTCAACTGTAACTGAATCAAAGCTTATAATATTATATTATTATTGCAAGCTTTAATTTACAGTTACTAATGAAATTTGCATCAACAATGTTGCTAATGTCTATGAGGTAGGTAACTGGGTATTGAAAGGCACTGATACTAGTATAGGCATGCTATGTGCTAGGGCAATATTGCCAGCACCTGCTACTACCATTGCCCCTTTGCCACTTCAAGAAAAAAGATGTAGACACTGCAATCAATGTGTCAATCAATACTGCAGTCACTAATGTCATGTTGCATATCAAAATCCACTAGTCTTACCACTTCTCATAGCAACAACTCCAGCACTGCAAACCTCTGCCACTTCTGCAGCAAACTTAGCCACACTATGACATGTGGCTGCTGTACTACCTTGGAGCAGTACATTTGCCAAGTACATGTCCACTATGCTTCTGATAGCAAGGTTGTCATGCCAACTAGCACCAGTATTCCAAACTACTCTGAACTAAAGTCCTACTAAGAGTGCATAGATGAATAGCACAAGCATAACCCCAATTCCTTAGCAACTACAGCTGCTAATACCACCACCAACCAAGCCCTTCAGCAACAACTCATTCATGAGGTCTTGCCATCTGACACTGCTACCGACCTTCCTGCTTTTCTTCACAAAGAACGTAATGCCTCTACTGCAATTGACATGGTAAAGAATCAGGTCTTTGATGGGTAGAAATCAAACAGCCTAAGCAGCCTTTAAAGAACTACAAGCCCATGTCTGGTTCAGCTGCTGCTGCTGCTGCCCCACTACTGCCTCCTGCTGCACCAGTTGCCAGCCCCGCACCTACTGCTCCAGAGCTCTCTGCCACTCAACTGCCTCTTTATCCTTATGCTGGACTACCCAACCGCTATGCTGCCTCCATTTAACAAAACTTCACTGCACTTGACAAAAAAACTGATGGTGTTTGCTATTCCACTGCCTCAATCTTTGACATTGAAAAATCTAATCATGTATTCAGTTGCATAATGTCAACTTCAGTCACCTTGTTGATAGAAGAATTGTGCTCCATTGCACCAGATGTTAGGAATCAGATAAAGACTGCCATTACGCCTAGGTGACCGTTAGCAATGACAAATACAAGCACCAAAGTAGTCTTGTAATCCACTGCATATTTTGACCTCTGAAGTACTTTTCCTTTCTTCTGATACAAGTGCTGATGCACCTACTCTCAGTAGAAATCCCAAACATATACAGTGTTAATGCCCTTGTCAGCACCTTTAGAAATTAAAACCAGATGTCTGCAAAAGACATTTTTGGAGTGTGTATGTAAGATATGCCTTGAAAAACATTTGTGTCAATTCCTTTCAAGAGCCACAATAGACAAAATTTTCAAATGTACAACTGTTGGAAGCAATATAAATTGCTGAAATGATTATTTGTGTCCACTACATTCTATGCATCCATAACCAGTGTCAGTGTTCATCATGCTGCATCTGGATTTATTGCGCTTGCTACAACAAGGCACAAAAAAACCCATAACATGTAAACTATAAGACTCAAAGAGGAAGTTATGACCCACAGATGGTCAGGTGATGGATTTCATCAACTAACTAAAACCCACTACAACATGCATAACAACAACAACAACAACAATAACAACAACAACAACCATCATCCCCTCCATGCTTGCGGGTTTGGGCTTTGGTGGCCTCTCATTGCTTGTTCCAGCTGCTATGAGGACTGAACTGTCATTGCTGTTGATAAGCACAATTCCATTCTACCGCTATATGCAAGGTTTTGTATGCTGACTGCTATATCATGACATCTACCACATCACCAACAACCATACCAACCTCATTGACATGCATCTCTCCCTACAAGCTGCCCATCCCCACAAAGCCACTGAGGCCTCTCAGCAGGTGGTTTCTGCCCAATGCCTGTTATCTACATTGACACTACCCCAACCAAGGAGACTCAGCTGCATGTGTACAATTTAGATTGAGAAAGAAAAATCTCCACACCACCACCATCATCACTCTCCACATCTCCATCCAAAAGGCTGAGCTCTTCACATCAAGTCTCAGGATGCTTGCTGCCTCCATCTACACTGTTCCATCCAGCATGCCTATTGCCTTAGCAACCATTTCCCTTCTGACATTCTCTTTTCATTCATCTGGCACCAGTACTCATGTGCTCTCAACTCAGAAAAGGGTTGCATGTGCCTTTGCCCTTGCATATGATGCCCACCAGAAATCGAAAATGTGGATGGATCATGTGAATGTTTGTAATGGATGGGGAAAAATAGTTTATTGTCAGGCAACTTTTCCAATGGACACAACTTCTAACTAGGTCTATCAAGGCATATTCTTAGTAGTACAGCCTTAGCTATATTTTGAGGGTAGGCAGATATCAGAATAGGAATATAGTAACAAACTGCTTGTATGGCCTGCCTGGCTGCATGCAATGTTATAGGTAAATGTTTGGATGAGAATTGCCTTCATTATCTCACACACTTGTAAGGTGGTAATGATGCAAGACTCGTTGGGCAATGATACATTCCCGTTGCCTCTGGGCTTTTGTGAGATAGTCCATATGCATAAAGCATGGATTTATACACACTGGCCTAAAGCTTAACAATATATTTGTCAATCTACCCATCTCTGACCTATGGTATCATTCAAGCTGCAGTGTCTCAGCCACTTCCATTGCCTCTTTTTGCTGGGTCTATAAAGCGCACCTTTGTCAAAGGTAGTAATAATCAAGCCTATAGCAATGATTAATGTGACTTCAGTGTGTCGTCAATTTTTCATCACATTTCATTGTCTCATTACTTTATACTTTTGAGACTGAGTAATAAGTCTCACATGTAAGTAAAATGTATTTATATATCAAGACATTCTGATGTTCAAATTGTTTCTCAATCCTTCAAACATCAGGTACTTTTACCTCTTTATTATATACAAAACTGTAATTAAAATTATTCCTTAATCCTTTGAACATCAGCCAATAAATTGTTATTATATTTGTCAATAATACTATCTGCCTGCATATGAAAATACTGCAACAATCTTTCTACTGGATGACTACAGTCATGGTTCATTTAACTGTGACTGTTTAAATATTCTACTCATTTTCCCTCAGCTCAGCCACTCTCTGTCTCCAATTGACCCCCTCAATCCATTGCAATAGCCCCACACTGCCCTCCTGAAAGCATTATTCTCAGTCCATAAAATGAAAAAAGCAGACATCTGAGAATTTGGTTGCATGGTAAATCCTCTTGCTTCTATATAAATGTTTGGCATGATAACATACTCTGCATACAAGGCTTTTGAGCTCATAACTGCTCAGCTGCCTTTTGATTGGAAACCTCAACCGGAGTACTAGCTCAATGCTCCAATCCTCCTCACACTCATGAACAGAACTCTCCAAGATCATGCGGGTTTTCTGCAGCATGGCATGCATGAGGCTTTGTTCCATGGAGCAATCTTTTTCAAAGGTCATGAGGTGTTATAAAACAAGGCCACTGTTCCTAGATTGAGTTGGACATTCCATACTGACTCACTCTTGGTTGATGGATTGGTATATGTGAGCCATATGGTGGTTGGACTTGTATATGCAAGCCATATATGACCCTGCAGATGAATTCACACATATGACTCATGAGATGAATATTCACAATATAAGGCAGTTCTCAGTGGATCAGGTTTTGCTTCAAACCTGCACTTGAGCAAGCTCAAGACTTGTATGTTCATCCGCATTATTTTTATTGCAGATATCTCATAATCTGAAAGGACATTAACTGGTAGCACACTACTTATGCATACAATTGTTTGAAGGACAACGCTCCATGGTCTTGCTGAATTTATTACTCTAAGTAGTGCATCAATCCATACCAGCTATTGGGATCCTAATTATTTCAAAAACAATCCTACAAAATATGCCAAAGTCCAAAGAATCTGCAAAGCACACGCAGTGACCTGTGGTATTGATTTGGCTGCTTGGGACAAGGTGTTCCCAGGGAAAATCATGTAGGTCTTAGTTTCATATGTGAAGGCCTGAAACTCATGTCACCCTCACAGTGCAGGCCCCCATGTGTCCAAAGGGATTGATAAATTTTCTCACAGCACAATAGTTATCTATGATACAGATATGTACCAGACATATTGGTGGCAAAGTGACAACACTGTGTGGGATGTGATTCACATTCCTGACTCAGAGCACACTGCTGAATGGAAACTGACATATGAATGCATTGATGAAGCAATGATACAGCACAAGTCTTGCTCGCAACCAAACCAAGAAACATATAAATTTATTATGTCTAAAAAGTACATGCATAAAATGCTGAAAAATGTAAGCAAACATGTACTAAGTATAAAAGCCAAAACCCGTAGGCTGGACATACCTCAGTGCTGTAGAAAACCACATTTCAATGATGCCCAATGAAGGCAGGTCACAGGAAGTAAATACAAAAAGGGACATCTAAATCGGTATTAACCAATGACAATGTGGATAGGACAGATGCAAAATCATTGATGGTTGATGAGTGATTGATGATCTGAGATCATTGATTATAGATCTTGATCCACAACCATTGATCACAGATCATTGATCCAAGAACATCAATCAAACCTTCAGCAACCCCACATCTGCTCCACTGTGAACCAAAATCCATCTCAAACACCTCCCTCCTTGCTCAGCCCTCTGCACCAACCAACCCTTAGTGGAAGGAGCAGGCCCCGATGAACGCAGTAAAGGAGGAGAGCCAGGAAGAACAAATGAAGAGGGGCTGGAATGGAATGATTCACTCATGTGGGAGTGGCTGAGACATTCAGCCAGGCATATCCAACACCAGTAAAAGTAGAAACAAAATGAAGGGAATCATGCATACAATGCATGGGTCCATGCACTGAGCAAGGAGTATAAAAGGGAGGTGTTTTGGGAGAGCCAAGAAAAGCAATCATTGTGCCACAGCTCAGAGTCCCCAGGGAGCAGACATCTTAGGCTAATGCAGTAGTATTGACTTCTCAGGCTTACAATTGAATTTGATTTGACCTTCTCAAAGTGTGAACCCCGAGTTTGCATTAGATTAAATCAAAAAAATTATATTCTCATCATTTTACAAAAGTGTGCGTGCGTGTACTTAAGCCCACCGTAACTTTAGTGGAATAAGAGTTTAACAAATTATACAAAAGTTTAGTTCAATTACAGTTGGACTACTTTTATTAATAACAAAACTCCATATTTCACATCAGCAACGTACCTGGCGGAGCGAGCAAAGTAGTAGTGTCTGTAATGCAGCTACAAACAGTCGAAGATACCTTGTACAACTCCTGTACTTAGCTGAGCACTGATTTCTGAACTAAATAAGCAGCTCTTATCCAGTTGCACTGTAAGCTCCACAGTCAGATATTGTCAAATATATTTTGTGTTATGGGATGGGACAAGCATTCTGCCGGTCATCTTGATAGCATGAGAACGCTCTAATTATCAAACACGCATTTGTAGTAAGTGCTGGCCAATATCAGCTGTTGTTAATTCAGTTGTGCCTGTGGTTAACCACGAGCACAAGCTGCTGGTACTGCACCTCAATTATCACGGCTTTACTTTTGCATGATTTTGTGGGGTTCCCTATTACTTAACAAGGAACAATAAGTATACACAAAAGGACATGAGAGTCCTTTGAATCCCATTTATCGATACCCATTTATCGATACCCATGGCGACTGACTCTGAGTCCCCTGTTACCTACTCAAATCAAAGCTTCTCCGTTGACTCAAACGGTGAGATTGTTCAAGTTTTGACTCATGTTTCGGAACCTCTTGGCCACCCACCTCAGCATGGTTATGGCTGGCCCCGGCTTGATTTCGAGCAAGCCATTGGTAACGATCAATGGATCATCAAACGAAAGCTTGGTTGGGGTATGTCTTCCAGTATCTGGCTGGCGTTTGATCAAAGGTATGTGCGGGTTTCTTTTCCCTCAGTTGATTTCAACCCTTGACGAAGTCTCAGAAAAAACCATTATGTAGCCGTCAAAGCACTGAAGAGTGCTGAAAACGCACGTGCACACCTAGGCGACTCTTTCGAGTTCGAGGCTCTTCAAGCTGTCACAATGACCAATACTCCGTCCCCGCATTGCCTCAAGCTCCTGGCCGCATGCAATGTTATGGGTAAAGGTTTGGATGGGAATCATCTTTGTTATATCACACAGTTGCAAGGTGGTAACATTGCGAGACTCATGGGCGATGATACACTCCCGTTGCCTCTGGCAAAGCGCATTATCCTGCATACCCTTCGTGGAATAGTCCATATGCATAAGCATGGCTTCATACATACCGACCTAAAGCTTGACAATATATTTGTCAATTGTACTATGTCCACCGATGATATTACATCTCTACTCATCTCTGACCCATCTCGACGCCATGACCCAGAATACTCTGGGGATGGTATTGTTCAAGCCGCTGTGTCTCAGCCGCTTCCATTGCCTTCTTTTGCTGAGGCTATGAAGCGCACCTTTCTACTGGGTGACTACAGTCATGGTTCGTTTGACTGTGACTGTGTGAATATTCTACTCATTTTCTCTCAGCTCAGCCACTCTCCGTCTCCGATCGACCCCCTCGATCCATCGCGATAGCCCCACACCGCCCTCCTGAAAGCATTATTCTCAGTCCATGGAACGAAAAAGCAGACATCTGGGAGTTCGGTTGTGTGGTAAATCCTCTTGCTTCTATACAAATGTTTGGCGTAATAACGGACTCTGCACGCAAGGCTTTTGAGCTCATAACAGCTCAGCTGCCTTTTGATTGGGAACCTCGACCGGAGTACCAGCTCAATGAAGAAGCCAATCTGCTGTACCAGATGATGAACATTACACAGGAAGTCTTTTCCCTCGACCGACTTGCGAATAGTGAGAGACGCAATGACTTTTTCGACAAAGACTGTATGTTTAAACCCTTTGTATTCATTCATTGATTGAAACAACCCCTTCAGCCAAATTTATATCGACGCAACCCCTACCAAATTTAAATGACAGCTTGGCCGCAAAATTAAAGAAATTCACATCGCTTGAGGAAGTGGATATTGCCTTGACAGCCCAGTTCCTGTCTCGGTGTCTACGTCTCAATCCAGAAGATCGGCCAGATGGTTTGGAACTGCTTTCAGACCCCTTCTTTACTGGGGTTGACTAAATTTTCCTGTATACTACATTACTATAAAGATATCACCTAGGCTAGATAACCACTTATGGACACATTAAATGAGCAGATGCTGGAACAAAAGTCAGCCAAGAAATAGTGAGATGAACTCTCCAACGATGTGCTGACAAACCCCAGGGCACCTGAGAGACAAATGAGGAGAGTCTGTTAGCATTTCACAAATATCACACCAGTCACTCGTCACGACAGAGCCTGACCAGCCTGGCCACTGCACTATTGCATTTTGTCACATCTTTCCTTTATTCACTGACTCTCTCATTGTTCACAATATCCATATTGACATGACTGCCTTAGATGAACCCCTCAGTCACTTATACTGGACTGAGGGGTGAGTAGCAAACATTTTACACACAGACTAACTGTACTTATAGAGTAAACTTAACATTGTTCTTAGGTACAGTATATTGTGAGTTTGGTGTTGATTCCAGGTCCAGGTCCAAAACCTGTTGAAGGCCCTCATGCCTCACTTGTGGCTTCTTGCCACTTCTCTTTGATGCAGCATAGCCATAATTTGAGTGTATTAACTCTAGAAATAATACAACGATGTCAAACTGAAGTTTGAGGTCGAAGACATTTTAAATATACATACCTGAAGTTCGAGGTCGAAGACGACCCGAGCTTCAGGTCAATGCTGGCTTTTATAGTACTAAGTGAGACATAAGTGAAACTGGGGCACGATAAAATAAATCAACCCCATTTTGAGGATTTGAAATGACCTTCAAGACAATTGTTCTATGAGTTTCTTCCGGAGTCACACATCGTCACCTTCGACACTCCCACTCGATGTCGATGGAGGAAGAACAACTCCGAACCTTGCGCAATACTTTTTGAAGACTTCTTTGGGTAAAGCTTTTGTCAAAGAGTCAGCGACTATATCATGAGTCGAAACGTGTCATAGTTTGACATTTCCTTTAGCAATATGCTTGCATATCAAATGATATTTGATGTCAATGTGTTTTGCGTGTGAATGTCTTACAGTATTTTTGGAAAGTGCAATACTTCCAGTGTTGTCTGTATAAATGATGGTGGCTTCAACCTGGTCGAAGTCAAGGTCTTTTAATAGTTGCCATAACTATATGGCTTCTCTGGTTGCGTTTGAAGAGGCAATGTATTTGGCTTCCATGGTCAAGGTAGCAACAACAGCTTGTTTTTTTGATGACCAGGATACCATACTGTTTCCAATGTTATAACATCATCCTCCCACTGACCTTTGGTCATACAGGTCTTGCGCCCAATTCGCATTGGACCAGCCCACCAGTTTGGGGCAACCTTCTTGGATACCTCCCAATCTCAGGCTGAACATCTTCGTTCCCTTGAGATAGCGCAGTATCATTTTGCAGGCCATGAGGTGCATGATTCCAGGGTTGTTCAGGAATTGGGTAACTAATCTGACAGCAAATCGAATATTAGGGCGCATTTGTGTAGCATACAAGAGTGAACCAATGAGTGACAGATAATTCAACCCTCCAGCATATTTTGTGTAGGCGCCGCACTCAACGTCCATTTTTGGGCATTGAAGCGTTGAAAGGTTGTGTTTCAGAGCAAGCGGTGTGGTGACAGGGTGACAAGATGACATGCCAAAACGTTTGAGAATCAAATCAATATATGACGACTGACTGAGATAAATGGTTCTGTTAGTCCTGTCTTGAGTTACTTGCAGGCCAAGGATGTAGTGAATCTGCCTGAGATTGGTTATGTCAAAATGATTCCACATGCTGTTTTTGAAAGAGATGATACGGGTTGAATCATTACCAGCAATGATCATATTGTCCACATAAATGAGGAGAATCAGGATGATTCAGCCATGGGAACAAAGTATGTAGAGGCAATTATTGGCATGGGACAGTTCAAACTTCAATGCCATTAGTACATCATGTAGTTCTTCCTTCTACTTTTGCCCTGCTTGTTTCAATCCATAGATAGCCTTGAGCAGCTTCCAATATTTGGACTTTCCTATTCTGGCCAGTGCTCTCATATATATTCCCTCATCCAGATTTCCCTCCAGATATGCTCCGATTACATCAATTTGATGTATTTTGTAATCCATAGTGGCTGCCAAGGTCAGGAATATCCTGAGGGAGGTAAACTTTGCCATGGAGGAGAAAGTATCATTATAATTGATACCAGGAATTTGAGAGAAACCTTGGGCTACAATGCGAGCCTTGAGCTTGGTGCATACCCCTTTCTCATCCAACTTCTCCTTCAATACAACTTTGCTTCCCATGGCTTTCTTCCCCACATGGCACCTCATCAACTTCTATAAACACTTGTTTGTTCACAAGCTGTTGATACTCATTGTCGATGGCCTCCTTCCATTGAGTTGCATTAGTGCCCTTTAATGCTTCCACTACACTTGGTCCAGATATGGCAACAGAGGTGGAATGATCAATTTCACTTGTGTTGTCCACATACCTTTTGGGGGGTCACTGTTCCCATGTGGATGGAGCTCAACAGGGTATGACATCCCGTTTTTTCGATTTTTGAGGAGCTGTAGGCACATTTAGAGATTCTCTGTTGCACGTGGGTGTCTCTAGCTGGGGGGAACTAGCATTCAGCAAGTCTCCGCTGGGAGTATTACTGTCAGAAGCGCTGGCAAAATTGTCATCACCTTCAGTGAGCTGGCTAATATTAGGAACAAGCATTGGAATGTGTATCCTGCATGGTAAGTCCTCATCAGGATATTTTTCAGTATGGACAAGATCATTGACACGCTGAGCAGGAGTATGATCTGAGGTGACGTTGACTTGGGCTAATTTGCTTGGTATATTGTCCTGGTAGAATTGAATGTCTCAAGAAGTGATTAGTTTTCCATTTTCAAGGTCCTTGAGTCTATATCCCTTTGTCTCATCAGCCCACCACCCCAGCATTTGTACTTGCACAGCTCTGGACTCCAATTTTCTGTGTCAGACCTCTTGTGGAATGTGAGCCCATCCAAGGTATCCAAACACTTGAAGATGCAAGACATCTGGTTTCTCACCCGTTTGGCAATAACAGTGCAAACTTCAGGACCAGCATCTTCCTTGCATTTCAGAAGTCTTCCAACTGGATATTGTTGGCTCGCCTCCATGACCATGAGGCCATATAGGTAACCATCCCAAGTGGGTACATTCATGGGGCAGGTCAAAAACAAGGAGCTCATTCAGTTCATAAATCTTTGTGCTCATCTCGGGTAGAGGGGTACATGTAGACTTTCCCTCCATGCATCCACTGCACAAATAGTCAAACTCATTAGGTAGTGCAATTCTCAGCCCAGACACTAAATTTTGGTCCGCCATCATTTTTATGATGTGAGGACTGATATGTCCGAGGTGATGGTGCCACAAGTGCATGGTGGATTTGCTGGCTATGTAGGCAACATGCCCATCAAGGATGCTCATATTCAGACAATTGACTCAATACAATGTACCATGATTTCCTATCAAATTTGCTTGTAGGAACTCACAATCATCTCAGGAGAGGCTAATGCCATAACAACACCCATGTATGGTGGCACCGGCATGTTGGAGTAATCCCAAACTAATGAGGTTTGCCCCTAACTGCAGGATTTGTAGAATGTCTTTGAAGATGACGTCATTGGTGTGGAGGGCTACAGATCCAATGCCAGCAACTGGTAGTTGACTTAGCCTGCCGACAGATATGGTTTGGTTCTTAGTTATGTGGTACTTGAAGAACCATTGACAATTGAACAGCATATGGCAAGATGCAGCGCTATCCAGCAGTAAACCAGAGGGCATTCCATTTCCAGAGACTATCAGAACCTTTCCAACTTCACAAGTAGGTTCATCTGATTTGTTTACTGCTACATTATTGTTGCCAAGATTCTTGACCTTTTTGGGCTTAGGGCATTTCAGACTCCAGTGACCTTTTTCTCTGCAGTTGTGACAGATGTTGTCTGGCTTTGGCTCTCTTTTGGGCTTTGACTTAACTCTTTTGGTGTTTTTAACATTGCATTTGGAGCTTTCACTGGAAGGTGGCCCATCCTTTACAGCAAAGGTGAGAGTCTCAAATGTGGAGCTTTCCTCAAGAGTGACATGTTCATAGACTAGCATCAATTCAGTCGTGACCTGGTCCAAGGTAAGCATATTTCCACAATGAAGAAGGTTCTGTTTTGATGATTTCCCAAGTTGGTGATTGTAGCAACAAGAGGGAAAATGCGCTAATAATGATGTGATTGTTGGTTTTGTGGCCAGCTTCAATGAATTAACAACAGATATTTAGGTAGAATCTGAGATGATCAGAGATGGAAGTATGTCCGTCTCATTTCTACACATACAACTGTTGATAATAGTAATGGATATTCATTCCACCTTGTTGATCAACAAAGTTTTTGTGAAGCTGGTTCCAAATGTTTTTTGAACTTCTATAGCTGACAATTGACTTGCGTTGGGTGTATTTGATAGCACTTCAAATTAACCTGACCGCAGCATCGTCTTTGTTTAACCATTGTTTGTATTTTTCAATTGCGCGTTCCCAGGCAACATATCCATTTGACTGAATGATGTTTGCCAATTCTTGACCATCTTTTCAGACCATAATTGATGGACTGTTGGTTGCAGGGCATGTGGTGGTCATCAACTCTGAGTATTCATTGGGAGGTTTGGGGGGGCATTTTTCATAACCAGATACAGCTCCCCACAAGGACTTCGTGAGTAGGGCAGATTGCATATTGTCTGACCATATATGATAGTTTGTGCTGTTAAACTTTGGGAATTGCAAGGTCTCAGAAGTAAGTTCGCAAACATTGGAGCCCATGACCTGATGCAGCATAGCCATAATTTGAGTGTATTAACTCTAGAAATAATACAACAATGTCAAACTGAAGTTCAAGGTTGAAGACATTTTATAAGCAACATATATATTACAATATGTTTTAATATACATATCTGAAGTTCGAGGTCAAAGATAATCCAAGCTTCAGATCAATGCTGGCTTTTATAGTAATAAGTGAGACATAAGTGAAACTGGGGCACAATAAAATAAATCAATGCCATTTTGAGGATTTGAAATGACCTTTGAAACACTTGTTCTATGAGTTTCTTTTGGAGTCACATATTGTCACCTTCAACACTCTTGCCACTTCTCTCCTTTCCTTTTACTGATGCAGGCAGTTGAACTGCCTGTTTTTCCACCATCACACTGCTTCTAGCATTTGCCTGTTGTGCTGGATGCTCCATTGGGTCTTGGGTCATCATAATTGACACCAGTTCAGGGTTGACTGAGCTCTTCAACAGTTTCTATCCAATATGAAATGACCAAAAAGGTGTATGTGCTACTCTGTTCTATATCCAAATACTGGGTGAACTCCAGGATAGAGAAGCAAGGGCACTTGAACTTGCTAGCATAGTCAATCCTGAAGATGCAGACTGTTCTCCTGGTTTTTAACCAGGGTTCACTATAGACATTATTTGCAATACAAATAACCTGCCAGGCATTTCAAAGCTCTTGCTAATAATACACATAGTGTACCTCCTCTGGTGTGCCAGTATAATTGATGGACACAGTGTCTGAGTACACCTCTGGGTCTGATTCTGAGTACTCTGGGGATAGGGGAGTGCTCTGGGTTCAGAAGAGTGTTAGAGAAGTGGGACTTGAGCTCCAGGGCTATAGTAGATGGTCCAAGGCAAGTTAACAAGCTCTGGGGCTGAGAAACAATGAAGGTGGAGCATTCATGGTGTGGTGGGCTAAGATGTGACAAGCAAAGGCAATGAGAGCACAAGTGGGGCCAATCACAAAGGAGGATGGGCAAATAGTTGTATTAGGCAAGTAGATAGAAAAGACAGGTATGAGGGAAGTCAAGACAAGTAGGGTCAAGATGGAAGAGGAGAGACAATGAAGTGACAGTCAAGACAATGATAGAAAAGCTGTACAAGATGAGACAGGACAGAGCAAGTTGGAAAATACAAGATACAAGAGGTGAGACACAAAAATACAAGCAAAGTACCAAACAAGACCATGGGTTATGCTAATATTAAGATTACCATATTCTATTGAATTAGATCTGTTTAAGTAGGATTGTCCAATTTGGGTGGGTGAGCTTCAAGGCCTCCAAGTGAGCCCTGGCAGAGAGATGGAGCATTAGCACTGGATGGGGGCCTAAATGAATGAATGAATGCATTCTATTTTTGCTGCCAGCAAGCCACTATGCACGGCTGAAAGGCAGGGGTAGAGCTGTCTTGTACTCTACTCCAGATATGTGAGATAGTAGTCTATCTGTCTGTAGGCTTTCCATTGTAGCTTTGTACAGTAAAACTCTCTTCACATATTCTCTGGTGGCATGATCAATGAGCTTGACATGGGAATCCTGGTCTGTTACAGTCAGTGGGCCTGTTTTGTTACTCCTGCTCTACTTGAGCATCTGTGTATGTGAGTTGGCTTGGCCTCTTGTGGTTTGTACTCAGCTTTGCCAGCATTCATGTCTTTCTATCCTTGTTGTTCCTCTTCTTCCTCTTCTATCCTCATATCTCCCTCCTTTCTCATCCTCTATCAGTCCATCTGCCCTCTCCCTAAACTCTGCCATCCTCCTTCTTCATCTCTCCTCCTCCTTGTTTCTTTCATCATTTATTGTTGGCAACATCCTTTGTGCTTTCTTTGTTCCTGTCTTTATAAATGCTCCAGACTTTTCAAGGAACTTCACCATTGCTTTCATTCCTTCCTTGGGGCTCAGCAGGATCCTCTTCCAATTGTTCATCCACTTCTTGTAGTATATATCTAACAAACAAAAATTTGTATATTCCAATATTTTATGAACCCACAAGTGCTAACACTTACAAACTCCTGGAAATTATTGGATTTGAGTACTCACATGGAGTTCAACTTCTCTTGTTGAACTCCAGGTGAACATTATCATACTATTCTGTCCTTATGTTACTCAATACAACTTCTCTTGTTGAACTCCAGTCCCATGTTGTAAGCCTGCTATAGTGGACTCACAACAAAGTGGAAAGGAGAAGCAGAGAGGCAGCACCACAGATCATGTGATGCTGACTGAAAAGGCGGAATTCACCTTTGTTGCTCTTCACCTAATCTTACACATGCAACAAAGGTGAGAAAAGTAAATTACTCTTGTAGACCTAATTTTACACACGCAACAAAGTATTTGTTGTTTTGTCTGATTGGGTCTGAGTGAGGCTGCCAAGAACGACAGCCTTCCACTTTTTTTTTTGACACCGACAACCGGCTTCAAAAATTTCATCCTGCCCTGTTACATCCCATCAACACCCACCCTGCTTGTTACTCAGCAGGAGGCACAAAGAAGAGTGGCACCAATCAGCACACTGCCACTGACTTCAGTTCACGCAAATAGAACACCATCTGAGACCTCAGACAAAAAATTTCAAACACCACCACTCTCACCATCAAGCTTGGAAAAGAGCTTGTCTGAATCAGACGACAACCAAACACACTTCCCACCAACCTATCAACACTCCATTGCTAGCCCGCCGCCATCAATGCCACATGCTTACCACTGTCAATGCCACCAAGATCAAGAAACGCCACTGATGTCACAAATTGACAATAGACCTCTTGCAGAAGTAAAGGTGACGAAGTTGAAGGATTGCCCAATGCTAATGCCAGGCTGGGTCAATGTGGAGAAGTTCCAGGAATGGTTGAATGCTTGCTACTGATACCTGAAACACTCTGAAAAGAAACTCGAGAAGATTGTGAGATACATCGCTGATAGGATGCTGGAGCCGAGGTTTGTCAAGTGGTACCATGCAAGCCAAAAGCATATCGATGCCCTCTCACTTGATGAATATCTCACTGAGTTTGCAAAGTATGCCCTTCCATGCAAGTGGGAGCAGGGAGTAAGAAATACCATCTTATCTTCCAAGCAAGAGAACAAGCCATTTGCTGACTGGGAAATAGAACTCAAAAACTTGAATGCCCTGCTCACAAACACGAAGTCCTCGTGTGCTCTGTCAGACATAGCATTGCAAGCCCAGCTGGAGGCAAATATGAGCCTTGATCTCTGAGCCAAGCTGGACAACACCAACCTCATTGCCACGGTCTTCACAAACTGGATTTGAGAGGTCACCAAACTCAACGAAGACCTCCAGGAGGAAAACATGTGCACTCAGAGATTGATCAATGCCAATAACGCAGCTCAAGCAGCAGAGCGTCAAAAGTGCAAACCGTTGGCAGACTGACTCTCAGATCCATCCACGCATGCCCAATCCATCTCCCCAATGGCCTCCGAGTCCCAGACACCAACTCTTTGCCTGCCCAAGCTAACCAACAAAGAAAAGAGACTCTTGAAGGAGCACAAGGGGTGTACCTGATGCCAGATTCCCTACTGCAACCACCAAGGAGATCCATACAAGTGCCCACTGAAGTTGAGCAATGCATGGCCAGACCCACACATGCACAAGACCGTGACCCTGGAGATGTGCTTGGCAGCAAAACCTAAGACCATGGCAGCCTATGCCTATGAGAATGAGGCCCGAGACAAAGACACCGATTTGTATGTCTCTCCATCAGATCTCTCCTTCACAGACCAACACCTGAAGGCCAAGCTTGATGTGTTTGGTCCTGCTATCCCCTCCTTCCTCTATTCATATCAGCGCTCCTTGATAACGGTTGCCCTTCTACAGTGATTAGTAATGAGCTTGCAACTCGGCTTGGACTATGTCAATTTCCCCTTCTGCCAAAGGAGGATAATCTAGCCTCATTAACAAAAACCCCAATGACCTGTTGAGAGTATGTGAAACTGGAGGTGGCTTCAGGGAGAGGAGCATGGAGATCGGGAGTGTTCAAGGCAAAAATATATGTTGACCTACCTGTACCGCTCATCCTTGGTATTTCCTTCCTCAAATCAAAAAAGATACTCCTAGACATGGACTCCCGCACTGCAGTGGATAAGAGCATGGGGTACAATTTTTATAGGCCACTTCCAATGCCTCCATGGAGGAGATCTGCGCCTGAGACACTGTCACTACCGCCACAGCAGAAACAGCCACGGTGAGCAAAGGAAGAGCCCAAAGCAACAAAAGGATCCACCGAACTTGGAGATCATGCATTGCCAGAGACTATCATGGCAATGGTGAGAGAAAAAATTGAGGTTCTAGCCTTTGAGGAGAAACTCTGAGAGAAGGATGCAGAATTCAAGCAGAAATATGCAGATCATTTTCCAGGCCGCTTACCAGACATCCAATCGGTACCGGACAACATCTACCATTGCATTTGTCTCAAGGATCCTCATAAGGTCATTAACGCCCAAGGATATATGGTGCCAAAGAAGTACCACAATGCCTGGAAGAAATTGTTAGACAAACACATAGCAGCAGGGAGATTACAACCATCCTCATCAGAGTTTGCATCCCCAGCCTTCTGCATCCCAAAGTATCGCAACGGAGCACCTGATAACACTGTACTGCCTCGATGGGTGAACAACTATTGGGAGCTGAACAAGAACACCATGCGAGACAATTACCCCCTGCCCTGGGTTGATGACATCCTAGCAGCCTGTGGGTGGGGAAAAATCTTTGGGAAACTTGACATGACAAATTCATTCTTCCAGACATGAGTACACCCCAATGATATCTACCTGACAGCAGTTTGCACCCCCTAGGGACTGTACGAATAGACAGTCATGCTAATGGGAGGTTGTAACACTCCCTCCACACACCAATGACATGCCACTGATGCACTCCGAGAGCTGATTGGGGTCATTTGCTACATCTACATGGACGACATAGTGATCTGGTCCAATTCAGTTGAAGAACACAAGCACAACATTGCCAAGGTGATGGAGGCACTGAGGCAAGTGGGCCTGTATTGCAATCTGGCAAAATCCGTACTGTTTGCCACAGAAATATTGTTCTTGAGACATACCATCTCAGGGGCAGGAATCAGCGCTGATCTTTGCAAGGTCAACCAAATCACCCACTGGCTGAAACCCACCACTGCCACAAATGTTAGAGGATTCTTGGGACTCACTCAATACTTGGCAGCCTTTCTCCCAGCACTCGCAGAACATACCAGCATCCTGACACCTCTAACCACAAAGGAGTGCAACAAGGTGTTCCCAGAGTGGACAGAAGATCATCAGCAGGCATTTGACACCATCAAGAGCATTGTGACAGGGGTGGAGTGTCTGATGGTGATAGATTACGATGACCCAATCAAGAAGATCTTCGTCACAACAGATGCTAGCAACCGACACACAGGAGCAATCTCAAGTTTTGGAGAGACATAGGAGAGAGCAAGACCAGTGGCATACAACTTGTATCAGCTCAACCCGGCAGAAAAGAACTACCCAGTGCATGAGAAGGAACTGTTAGCAATAGTCAAGGCCTTGAAGAAATGGTGATCCAGCCTTCTGGGAGTGAAATTTGATGTATACACAGATCACTGGACGCTCAAGTCCTTTCAATCCCAAAGAGAGATGTCCAGATGCCAGGCCTGCTGGTTGATGTTCCTTGCTGACTTTGAATACAACATTGTGTACATATGGGGAGAGGAGAACATGGCAGCGGACGCACTGTTGAGGATGCCGGATGACAAACCAAATTCAGGACTTGCTGCATGTGCACTTGCCTACACACATTCACCAACACGGAGAGAAACAGCAGGTGGTGCACTCCACATTGCCACTAACAAGGGCCTTAAGAAGGAAATTGTTGAGAGATACAAAGAGGATACCTTTGCATGACAAGTACTGGAGGACATAAAGAAGGGGAGCATTGAGGGGAAACACATGGAGAACAGACTGATCTATGTTGGCCGTCGCCTCCTGATACTGAGTAGCACTCATGTTTGTGAACTGTTATACAACCTAGCACATGACTTACTTGGCCACTTTGGGTTTGAGAAAAGTTACCAGGCACTCCGAGACTCCTACTACTGGCCCAACATGAAGCAAGACCTAGAGCAGGCATACATCCCCTCATGCATGCAATGTCAGAGGAACAAGAATCAAATATCCAAACCAGCAGGACCACTACACCCACTCCCAGTACCAGATGAGAGATTTTCAGTAGTAGGAATCAACTTGGTCGGACCGCTCCCAGAAGAGGAGGGCAAAGATATGATCATGTCAATGACCAACTTGATGGGGGCTGACATTCAGCTGGCGGCAACACACTCCTCATACACGGCAGCACAGATGGCAGTAGTACTCTTCAATGAGTGGTACTGTGAGAACGGCCTCATGACACAGATTGTCTCGGACCGAGACCCACTTTTTGTGGCTGAAGTTTGGCAGGAGCTCCACAAACTCACCGGAGTCAAGCTCAAGATGTTGATGTCTTACCACCCTGAGACAGATGGTGGGAGCGAGAGGACAAACAAGATAGTAGTCCAGAGCATCTGATATCACGTTGACAGAAACCAGAAAGGGTGGTCCAAGACCCTGCACAGGGTGAGATTCGCAATCATGAATACTATCAATGCATCCACAGGGTACTTGCCCTTCCAGCTCAAAACAGGCAGATCACCAAGGCTTATTCCACCCCTGGCAACATTGCCCCCAGATGCCTCAAAAGAAGTGATAACCATGAGGGAAATCATAGAGAAGCTTGAGACAGATGTGAAGGAAGCCCAGGACAATCTGCTAGCGGCCAAAATTCAACAAGCATACCATGCAAATGAGCATCAAAGACCAGAAGACCGCTATAAGGAGGGAGATCTAGTCATGCTGTCAACAAAATACCGTCGAAGAGACTATAAACAAAAGGGAAAGAAGAGAGTGGCCAAGTTCATGCCAAGGAGTGACAGACCATATGAAGTTGTGAAAGCATTTTCAGAGAAGTTGGAGTATACACTGAGGCTACCTGGATCCGCCCAATCCTTCCCAGGGTTCCACGTGAGCTTACTGAAGAGACACATACCAAACGACACATCACTTTTCCCAGACCAAGAATACCCATGCCCAGGGCCAGTGGTTACAGAGGACGGAGCACAGGATTAGTACCTGATCAAGAAGATTGTTGATGCATGCCAATGCAGATGAGGATGCCAATACCTAGTCCAGTGGATAGGATATGGGCCTGACCATGATGAATGGCTACCTGGATCAGAGCTGGAGGATTGCAAGGCACTAGACAGGTGGGAAGCAGAGAACAGAATGGAGGTCTGAGAACCAGAGCAACTTTTTGGAGGAGGGAGGAGTGTAAGCCTGCCATAGCGGACTCACGACAAAGTGGAAAGGAGAAGCAGAGAGGCAGCACCACAGATTATGTGATGCTGACTGAAAAGGAGGAATTCACCTTCGTTGCTCTTCACCTAATCTTACACATGCAACGAAGGTGAGAAAAGTAAATTACTCTTGTAGACCTAATCTTACACACGCAACAAAGTATTTGTTGTCTTGTCTGATTGGGTCCAAGTGAGGCTGCCAAGAACGACAGCCTTCCACATGTGATATCTAAGTCAAGACTTTATCACTGCTTGCCTGTGCTGACTGTGACCTTCCTCATGTACATCCAAGATATCTGTTTGTCAATATCCCTTGTATCTTGAGCACATTTTTTGTTAGGTACAAACTTGGCATAGTACTCACCAATAAACACATGTTTTGTCCAGCACTGCATGATACCTCCCTTGGGGTATGGATAACATGTTCTCTCAGTTTCTATCTCAGCTGAAACATGTCAGCTATAGCAAAGCCCCCTGTGGCTGGTTTCCTCTGCCACTTTTCTCTCCACCTTGGAAGGGCCGCTTCCCTCATCCTCCTTTTAGCATTTGTCATTGTAGCAAAATTCTGCATCTGGATCATTTTGCCTTTTCATCTGCTCTTTTGTTGCCCTTGACATTTTTACTCTATGATTACCATCTATTCTTCATCTGTGTTAAGAATTTGTCCATCAGGTACATGGTCCTGACTATTTGTTGTTGGCCTGGTGCTGGTTTTGGTTTGTATGCAGACTCAACTGCTGCTGTGTTGTCAGCAAAGATATGTATGTATTTTACTTGTGTATTTTCCTTGATGTAGCTTGTGGCTGATTTTGTTGCCTGTGTCAGTTCCACCAGCTTGGCATCATAAACTTTCACCTTGTGGCCCATTCCTCCTCTGTTCAAGAAGATCTCTTGTCCTCAATAGTAACCTACTATTCTCCATCCCATGTTCTTGACCTCTTTGTCTGCACTTTTTTCTTGCATGGAGCCCTCTGAATATACTATTATCTGATTTCTGTCATACTTCAAACCTTGCAATTGCTCCTTTTGTCTTTTAGCTTCCTCAAATTTCTTACTCCCTCCGGCAGCCCCAGCTGCCATTAGTCAACCACCATAACCTTTTGGTGTCCTGTGCCAAAGAGATGAAATGAATGGGTCAATGTTCTTACCTACCTACCATTAGTTTGTATGTTTTCTCCACTAGTCTCTTGAGTTACATCAGCCTTGCTCGTTTTTTGCTCCTTGTCTTCTTTCTAGATGGGAACAGTAGTGTGTTAGCTGCCAGGTTACCTTGCTACCACTCTTCAGGGAGTTGATTTACAATAGGGTTACTCACTCTCAGCTTATGTAACCTGTTTGCTTATTCTTTTACTATGGAGTCCAGCACAATCCCTACTGGCAGTATTGATATGTTGATCTCCAGCACTGAGATTGGTGTGGTGCAAAAGGCACCCACTATATGTCTAAGTGCATTGTTCTATATCTCAGACAGTTTGTCTGCATGTATCTTCTTACCTGTTCACCACACAGGGCCTGCATAAGTCATTATTGGTGTCACACATGCTTTGTACATGATGCAGAGCTGTCATTGACTGAGGCTGTAGACTGTGTTAGCTAATATCTATGCTCCTGCCACTGTGCTCTTTGCCTTCTGCATTACCTTGTGGATGTGTTGATTGAATGTCAGCTTCCTGTCTGTGTGTAAGCCTAGAATCCATATTGTTTCCTTTGCTTTGACTGTTGTTTCCAATTCATCTGGCATGAGCAGCTTGATTGTTAGAGTGTTCTATTGAGCCTCCATGAGTGATGCATTAGTATGGTTTTTTTTGGCATTGTCAAGAGTCTGACTTTGGTTAATCATTCATTCACAAAGATAAGCTCCCATCTTAGTATTTCAATGTTGGTGTGTTTGATGACACCTTGAGTGTGCCATTATCAATGTACATTAGTCATGTTGTGTTAGTTGGGTTGCCATTCCATTGCCTTGCTTTTTGCTCTGTGTTTAACCTGATCTGCTTTTCTTCCATGAGTTTTAGAATCTTACTGCCATATACTATTAATGTCAGTGAGACTGGGGAACCTTGCGGAATGCTGTTCTTGACTGGTTTAATTTTGCCCATGACTCTACATGGACTCTTTAATCAACAGATGATAGAAAACACTCAAAAGAAAACAAATCAAAAATACTGAAAGAAATCCATGATCAAACAAGGGTGCTAAATAATTGCAATCTAGATGAAGATGCTGGAGCAGAGGAGGCAGCAATCATAGGGGAACAAATACAACTCCTGGAGGCAGCTAGATTCATGCAAATGAGAGATACTACAAGAATAGCTCATTAAACCATGTCAAAAAGCTGACAAACATGAATAAAGAATAAATCACAAGAGATATGATAACAGCACAAAAGAAAACCTCCTCAGACATTGACAGGCTGGAAAAAAGGTGAGACAAGTATCAGAAATTGCCAGGCAACATCATGAACAACTACAAGAAAAAGTCACCACCGACAGACAAGCATAAACACAACCACAAAATAAGAGAGACTCTAAAGAACATTAGCATAAAGACTATTTTTGAATGGAGAAGAGAGCTAGATGGCCCATTTACCAGAGAAAGAGTCAAAAAATCCATGAAATTACTACAAAATAGTAAGACTGCAGGCATGAATGGAATCATCCATGAACTCTGGATAGAACTGGCAAAGCGCTTTGATAATTTGAAAGAAGCAGAGAAACAAGGCTTCAATGTGGTAGAATCACTAACAGTAGTCTTCAATGACATCCAAGCATACAGAATGGAAAAGAGAACAAACTTCACTGAAGGCTAGCTATGCTCAATATACAAAAAAGGAGACAAAACAGATATTAGCAATTATAGCATCACAGTCTTAAACACAGACTATAAAATAATGACAAAAGCATTCACTACTAGACTCAGTAAAGTTGCTCCTCTTATCATCCACCCAGATCAAGTAGGATGTAAAATTGAAGACTAGACAGAGCTGGCTCAGACAGCAATAGAGTAGTGCAGAACTACAAAAACAAATGGTTTAATTATCTGCCTAGACTAAGAAAAAGCCTATGATAGAGAAAACTATACACCTTTCTCTAGAAATCACTGAGGAAATTTAGCATACTAAAAACAACTTAAACAAATGATCCAAGACACCTGAATGTGAGGAACATCAATGTTGGTACTTGAGCAAAGTAGCAGAAGATGCCTCAAGCCCAAGTCGAGTCAGATAGTGGTGAATGAAAGGCTGGGCAGTGAGATGGCTGTTTGGGTCTATAAACTATGTAGAAGAGATGTCAGATATTTTAAAGATTTTAGATAGGCAAAACAAGTGAATGCACATAAAGACTCTGAGTCGGTCATTGTCACACTAACAGTCATTGTCACACTAATCTGTAGTCACTGCAAGGTTGGTTAATAAGTTGCCTAAGTTGCCTTAGCTCCAACTGCTAGAAGAACACAAGCACTCACCATGCTGAGCAAGAGGATTTCAACTAGAGGTTGTAGTATTTATTTGGTCATGCAGGAGGTACATCGAGTTTATATTGCCAGAAGGCACACATTTTGTAATGGCCAAACAGTAGCAGCAATTGTCAAAGCAAGAGTTGGAAAAAAGTGAGCATACATACCTCATGGAAGAGTACTACATAGGAGTGGTCAGATCTGAATGTTAATGCTGAGATAAGGAGTCAAACCAAGAGTTGGAAAAAGTGTTGCACATACTCTACAGAAGAGTACTACATTCTGGATCTGAACATTTGAACATTAATGCATAATGCTGAGATACTTACAAGTTAATGCTTAGACATGCAATGGAGAAATCAGGTACAGAGAACTTCAGTTTGATGCAGAGTACATCTACAATTGGGGCATCAAGACAGTGTATTACATTTGTTACTCTGTATGATCCAGAATAAAAGTGGGCAAAGTTTCAATTGCATGACTAGTGACTGTTGTAGTAACACTGGCTGTTGAAGTAGATGTGGCAATTGTAGTTAACTCAGCTATTGATAAGACATCACAAATAGGACCTTGAATGTCAGTGTCAAATGTAACTTGGTCCACAGAGGTCATGCTTTTAACATTCCCAATAAGCTATATCATGAAAAATTTGACTTTAAATGGTTTGAAAGAGTCCTAAGTAACATACTTGTGTTGAAGAATACGACGATTGACCTCATAGGCATTATTATTTCATCATTTGTATGTTCTATTTATTAAACTGTTCTACTTCTACGTATAGATGAGCTCACCAATTTGTCATTGATTAGTGAGTCTGAAATATAATAGGAGTATTTAGTTAGGTTGCCATCCTAAAGTTCAAGTTGTCTTTGACTTGTGAACTTCAGGTTTGTTCATAATTACTTATGACTATTATTCTGTCTAATAAAGTTGTCTTTGACTCGTGAACTTCAGATCATGTTAGTTCCAACAAATTTCATTTGATTAAACTGTGCTATGCTTCATCAACCTGCCAAAAATAAGGCATTCAGATGGTATGGATTGCCAATAAAATGATAGGAAGTGGTTGAAAGAACTATACAATAAGAGTGTCAAGAATCTTATAGTCTCTGTTTTGTGATCAACCAGGATGGCTATGAGTGCACATTAAGGGACCAGTAGATACAGCACTGTCATCAAACCAGAAGTCCTAATGATCATTGATAAGTTGAGGTACAAAACATTGCTGAGGAAAGAATTTGACTGACCATTTTCTCCAAAGCATAGATTGTAGGCTTCTTGGAGGAGGAGCCACAAGCAATTAGATGTAAATGATTACCCAGACTTATAGCTGCAATAGTCTGGAATATGTCAGAAGCTAGGAAGACAAATGAATCATGTGAAAAACAATGGTATACACATACTCACAATTTTCAGATATTAGATCCTGACATTGTCTTTGTGAGGTAAGATCTATGATCTGCACAAACAGCTGATTAGACAGCAATTTCCCCCCCTTCAGCAAAAACAATGCTCTTTACAAACCATTCAACTGCCTTTGATGGTATGGAAGTAACAAGATTTCCAGTAGGAAAACAATATAGATGAAAGCTGTTTGTTGTAAAATTGTTGACAAGGAGGATACTCTTGTGAGGAGAGATGGTTGCATTACTACTATATAAATTGGTATTACCTAGGAAAGAAAGACTCAAATACCTACATTCCACCTAATAATAGTCTTCTCCATTCAATCTTTGTATTTTCTCCATTGTAGCTAATACTGATATTCTTGCTTAGAGGTTGTGCTTCTAAAACCTGACAAGCACTCACATCTTGACTTGTTCCAGGAATGCAGAGAGTACATAACAATTTGCAGGGCCAAAAAACTGAAGAGAGCAAGGAATGTCTGAGTATAGCTTGACATCCCAAAGGAGGATTGAGCTTTCTAAAGTTGATTTGTTAGAACAAAGAATTTGTAGGACAGAGTAAGGATTTACTACTGCATAGTTTGAACATCTTCAACAGCCCCAAATGGCTGGCCAAGGCAAGCCTTTTATTTACAGAGTTGTAGGCCGGGGCTTTGACTAGAACAAATGACATTCATTTGGATAATGTTCTTCATATTTCATGATTAGAAGCAAATCTCATTAGTTTGGGACTGCTTCAGCATGCTGGTGCCTCCATTAAGAGATTTTGATTTGGACTTAGTCTCTCATAGAATAACCGCAAATTTATGCAAGCAAACTTGATTGGCTCAAAGAGCACCTTCTATTGAATCAATTGCATGCATATTGGGACCACAAATAGTTATGTTGCCTATATTGTGAGCAAATTGACCATGCATCTGTAGCACCAATGTTTAGGACATATTAGTCCATGCATTATTAAAGCAATGTACAATAACAACCTAGTATCTAGACTAAAGATTGCATTACCAAATGAATTCAATTGCCTGTGTAGTGGTTGTATGGAGGAAAAATCCACATGTCCCCCATTGCCTGAAATGAGCACCAAGCAATACAAATTGAATGAGCTCCTTGTAATTGACTTGGTTGGCCCAATGAACATATCTACGTGGGATGAAAACTTGTATGCTCTTGTGATAGTTGAAGTCAGCCAACACTATTCAGCTGGTAGGCTTCTAAAGTAAAAGGAAGAAACTAGCAATGAGGTGCGCATTGTTATCACTCATCTGGAGCATCAAACTGGTCATCTTGTGAAAATAATATGTACCAATAATGGCTCAGAGTTCATTAACTCTGTGTTGAATGACCTTTGTTCCTGAAATGGAATAAAGCACAAGACCACAAACCCATATCAATCCAAACAAAATGGGATTGCAGAAGATGCAATTGCTGCACTGATGGAAATGACTCAAAGCATGCTCCATGCAGCAAAAATTAACCTACAATATTGGGGTGAAGCATTTATGTATGTCATTTATATTTGATCTATTGCCCCCACTTCTGCCCTAAAGGAGAAGATCCCCTTCACTGAATGGAGCAAGACTGGAGAGAAACCAGATATTTCCCATCTTTGAGTATTTGGATCTCTTGGATGGGCTCATATTCCTAAGAAGGTCCATCAGGGAAAACTTGAATTCTGAGCTGTTAGAGTATGTATGTTGGGGTGGTGGGCTGATGAAACAAAAAGTTATTGTCTTGAGGATCTGGAAAATGGAAAATTAATCACCTCTCAAGATAGACAATTCTATGAAGATGACTTCCCAAGTGAATTAGCCCAAGTGGACATTACCCTGAGCAAAACTCACCTCAACAAGTTGAAAACTTTGTTCACACTAAATTGTATCCAGATAACAATGTCCCTTGCAATATATCCATTCCTTCTTAAGCTTGTGACATTAGCCAGCTGACCAAAGGTGGTAATACTTGTGCCAGTACCTTGGAAGGGAGCACACCTAATGAATAGTTAATGTATCCATCTCTTTTACAATTGTCAATGCCTATACAGAGCCAAGAATCACCTATAGTGCCTTCTGCTCCTCAAAAATTAAATAAATGGGAAAACCTACTATCTCATGAGCATTCAACTCACAAGAGACAACTCTCTAAGCAATACATACAAGATGACACACCTTTGGCTTCTAATAGGACACAACATTCTGCTTTTGTTGCTATTACTGGCCCTAATGTTCAGGAAGCATTGCCATCTACTGATGCTGACTCTTGGAAGGATGCCATTGATTCTGAACTTGAACAACTCTTTAAGCAGGGTGTATTTGAAGAAGTCAACATGTAACCACCAGGAAAGAAACCTGTGAAAAGTAAAGTTTGAAGGAAAAATTCAATGAGCATGGTAAACATACCAAGTTCAAGGCTTGTATTGTGGTGCAAGGATTTTCTCAAGTGCCAGGAATCGACTATAGCAACACATTTTTGTTGGTGGCAAAGTTTACAACATTGCAAATATTCCTAACTTTAGCAGCAAGTCTTGATTACAAAATACATCAAATTGATGTTGTCAGCACATACTTGGAAGGAAGCTTGGATGAAGAAATTTATATGAGACCACCAAATTGTATTGAAAGCCAAAAATCTTAAAAATGATCTATAGGCTCAAACAAGCTAGCTGGAAGTGGAAGAAGAGACTTCATGACATCCTAATGTCTTTGGAATGTAAGCAATCACATGCTAATGACTGTCTCTACATTTTATATTGCAATGGAAGAATTGTATTGATTGTCCTTGTCTATGTCAACAATATGGCCATAGCCAGAAAAGATATTTATAGGATCATCTTTTTCAAAAGAGATCTCAATGAGAACTTTGATATAACAGATCTTAGTGAGATTCTTGGTCTACAAATCACTTGAGATTGCATGAACTGAATGATTTATTTGAATGAAACATCCTATATCTATTCTATTTTGAATTGTTTCAGAATGAGCTCCTGCCATCCAGTCTCCACTCTGCTTCAAACAAATCAGCACCTCAATGCCTGCATATGCAAGAAAAACATGAGAATTATCCAAGGTGCACAGGTGACCTGAATTATCTTTCAATTGTTGGCTCGCTTCTATATGCTACTCAAACACATTTGGATATCCAATTTGCTGTTGGTCAAGTAGCGCAATTTCTGAATAATCCTGGAATTGCTCACTTAATAGCTTGCAAGAGGATTCTCCACTATTGAAAGAGCACCAAAGACCTTTGTTTGAAGCTGGGCATCTACAAAAATGACAGTACTAGGTATACCCTATAGCCTGATACAACTGGGCTACCTGGGTATACCTGGGCTACCATTCAGGTATGTCACCAAACATGGGACAAGTGCTATATAGGGCAGGTATGCCTTGCCAGAAATGTATACCATGTATGGTCTAAGTACTATATATAGGTCTTAGATGAAATAGAGTGAGATGAAACCAGCTAATGGACAATAAAATAAAATTGACCCAGATATCAGGCTAATTGTCACTCCAGACAAGGTATGTCAACAAATGTTTTTTTATGTTTATTCTACTTTGTTGACCATTCACACCAACCTATGATTTTGGTATGTCATGCTTATCTGATCATTATTATTGTTCCCATTATGAGAGCATTGTAATGAGAAGAGATAGGCTAACATGTAAGGCTTACAATTATACTGACTTTACATTTTTACAACATTGGGGACTTGAACTTAGCAACTTTGTCACATGATCCCCAAATATAATTACCACTAGTCCAAAGGACTGTAATTATATACCAAGGATTAGAGTACTATGTAGGATACCATGTTGGTTTATAATCTGTTATTTGGTGAGCCAGAGAATTTTCAAGACTTGGGATCTCTCAAACTCTGATGTAACATTAGTTAAGGTATTCAAGTATGTCATTACTTATATCTGGCAGCTACATACCATACATGTGAAGTACCTGCTTGGTAGTCCAATACATAGTGACACCTGCTTCCTAATACTATGTATGAGATGTAGCAGCCTGGTATCACCATACATAGTGTATAGCAGCTTGGTGTCACCATACATGATATATACCCTGCAGGTGGCACCATACATGGCTCATACCTGTCATGTGACACATACCTTGCTTGAAATGGTATGGTCTTTTTTGTAGATGGGGGAACATCTGGCAACAATATAAAACTTGTGGAATGGAGTGATGCAGTGGGTGCAGGACTTGTTTGATGAAGTCAGTTAGTGGTTGGTGTTTTAGTATTAACAGAAGTACCATGTCTTGGTCATCCAAGAAGCAAGTGGTCGTTGCAACCTCTACCGTCAAAGCCAAATAATATCATCTTTGAATGCTACTAGAATGGCTATTTGGCTACAAA
Source organism: Termitomyces sp. T73sscA (assembly GCA_017657235.1). NCBI lineage: Eukaryota > Fungi > Basidiomycota > Agaricomycetes > Agaricales > Lyophyllaceae > Termitomyces > Termitomyces sp. T73sscA. Next base: position 94,975 of record JAGGAP010000050.1, on the reverse strand, counting down.
TCTTGCTAAAGGATCTTGACTTTCATCAATGTGGTGCCACCATCATTCACACAGATAGTACTGGCAGCATCGCACTTTCAAAAAATCCTGTGGCCCTTTCGTGCACTAAACATATTGACATACGTTATCATTTTATACGTGAACACATTTTGAAGAAAAGTATTGAATTAAAGCACATGTTGACTCACAATATGATAGCCAACGCATTAATGAAAGCCTTACCTTGCAAAATCTTTGAAATACCGTACGAGCTTTGCTGTCGTACACTCTAGACTTAGTGACTACAGGACCTGTTTCTTTTCTTTTGTTTCCCCTCGCACACCATCTACCTCAGGCTCTCACGTACCAATCATACGCCAATACTTTTCTATGTGCTCATAACATCTCTGCGCCCTCCACTGTCTCTCTCACACTGACACTATGGGATCTGTTTCCCCTGCCCCAGGCACAGTCCCTATGGATGCTGCATATCCGCGCATTTGCCTGGCAAAGCTCAACACCCACTGGCCTGCATCTGAACCCCCATTTGACCACACTACTAGGGAGTTCTTGAGATGGTCGATGAAGTTGGAAATATTTATTTCTCCAACAGAGCGGGCTCGACCGCTACATCTTCACGCCCAAGAGGAACCCTGGGTGCCTAATCACCGAGCTGAATGTATCCACTGAGCCCAACGCCCACGCAAACTGGCTGTCAAAACAACAATCTCATCATTGGTGTCATTTGCGCCACAGTCTCTGAGGCTGAACTTGAGGGCCTCAAAACAGATGGCACGGCAAAGGAGTGCTATGATGCACTGAAAGCTTACGTGCAGCACAAAGGCCCAGCCAAGCAGGTTGCCCTCTTGTGCAAGTCTCTGTCAACATATGCACCTGTTGGAGATCCCATCGACACCACTGCCCAAAAGGTCTGTGACCTTATTGACCGTGCTTTCTCCATTGGTGCGATTGACAGGGATCTCTTCAAGTGTATAGCGCTCCTCAACTGCATCAATGACAGATCTTTTGAGTCTATCCAAACTCAGGTCTCGTGCAGCCTTGCTGATGCCACTGCCAGTGCTCCCTACACCTCCTCCAATATCTGGAAGCTTTTTCAGACCATCGATGGTCTCGCTACCCTCACCAAGTCCTTGGCCAACACCGCTCTTGCTGCTCGTGACTCCAAGCCCAAGTTCTCCACCCACAACCACGATTCTAGTTTCCCTTGCTGCAGTGTCTGTTTTGACCTTGGCATGTCTTGCCGGTGACACACCAAGGAGTGGTGCATCAGGCCAGGAGGAGGCATGGCAGAGAAGATGATTGAGGAGTCTGTAGCCGCACGGTGCACCATGCAAGGAGGAGACAACAAGTCCAAGAAGTTCAAGCCCACCACAGCCTCCAATAACAACACCATAAAAAATGGCATAGCCATAAAAGGACTTGATGGCCAAGCCTACATTGTTGATGTTACACACCTTCAAAAGATCCAGCTTGAAGCAAAGGCTGCCAATTTTGCAGGCATTGCCACCGCTACTACAATGACCAATGACTATGAATACCATGGATTCATGGCAATCAATAATGGTATTGACATCACTGGTGACGAATTGAGAGCAAGCATCAACTGGGACACACACACTATTCCCGCAATCCCTGGCTATGAGGCTATCTTGGTGACTACCACAGTCATTCCTGTTGCCTCTTTTAGTGATACACAGCTCATCTCTGTGACTGAAAAACCATTCTATATGGATTCTGGGGCTACAGTACATATTTCACCCTGTGCATCCGACTTCATCTTGCTTCAAGCAATCCCTCCATGTGCAGTGAAAGGGGTTGGAGGTACATTCATACAAGCCATCAGCGTTGGCCAAATTCGCCTTCAAGTCCAAAATCAGATGGAAATTTATCTAGATGCCTTGTACATTCCTAATTCTATGGTTTGACTCATATCTATCTCTGCACTCGCAATTGGCATGCATGCCCTCATCACATTCAGCCACACAGGCATCACTATCCTCGATGAAAATGGTGGAACTTTGCTTGCTGCTGGACCTCTCATCCCAGACCAGCATCTTTACATGCTCAAGTTACAATCAGCACTTACCAAACATGCCTTGACTGCAACTCAGAACCCTGTTCACATTGACACTTGGCATTGGTGGCTGGAACATGTGAATTATCAAGTTGTCGCCACTATGGCCCAAACAGGTCTGCTCCCAGGTGTGCCTACTACCTCTCTCCTTACACAACCAAAATGTAACCTGTGTATTCTCGGCAAACAGACAAGAACGCCAGTGCAGAAGGTGTGGGAGGGGTGCGTAGGGCTACCAGGAAACTGCAGATAGTTTGGATAGACCTAGCTGAACCGATGAGTGTACAGTTGCATGCTGGGAACAAATATATGATGGACCTTGTTGATGACTTTACAAACATGCCATGGTCAATCCCTCTGAAGTCAAAAGCAGAGGCATTCCCAGCTCTACAGGCCTGGGCAAAAGCGAGAGAGCACAAAACTGGTTGTACAATAGGCATATATTGCATGGGACATGACAGTGAACTAAAGAACTATCAAATGGAAGCCTGGATAGCTGCAATTGGCACATGGTGCAAGTTTGGCGCACCATACACCTCAGAACACATGGGACGCATGGAGCGCATGCACAGGACCCTCATGGGTAAGGCCAGAACAATGCAACTTGCAGCAAAGTGTCCCGGGATAAATTTTATTTAACTGCAACACATATCCATACTAAAACAATTACAAAGTCCCTTGCTAGCAAGACCCCATTTGAACTCTGGAATAGTCGTATACTGGACTACTCCTACATGTGTGAAATTGGTTGTAAGGCCTTCATCCTCATTCAGAACCAATATAACTCCAAGATTAATGCGTGCAGCGTTGAATGCGTCCTAATTGGCTATGCACAGAATTCAAAGGCTTATCATTGCTACAATGCTAAGGCAAACAAGATATACAAATTGTATCACATATGTTTCCTTGAACGGCACAATAGCCATCCAATTGATGCACCTGAGGCCGGGCCAACTGTGGTTGAGACACATGAACCTGCCTCAATTATAGAGGTCAACAACCTATCTGCTGGACAACCTTTTGTAACTGATGAGGACGACAATATAGCACCACCACCTGCCCTCCTTCCTGCAAACCCTACTCACAAGAAACCTAACAACTTACCTCCACCAGTAGCCCTCTGCTGCTCCAGTTGTGTACCTGTTCCAACAGCTTGAGCCCATCCCAATGATCTGCCTGTGATGAGACTCAAGCAAGCAGTTGTGGAATTCCATGCAGCAGGAGAATTCCAGCATGCAACCAGAGCAGAAAGGCATCAACTCCAAGATGTAGCACAAGATGCACACAACAACACACCTCCAGCACCAGTAGCTGACCCAGTACCTCAACCAGATGCTCCTGACCTCGCTAACATTGCATCTCTTGAAGACATTGAACGGCTGCTTGCTGTGGCAGAATTATTAGACAACCCTCTCAATGTTGGGATTGACAATGAACCATGGACTTGGAAGGAAGCGATGTTGTCACCTTATGCAAGAAAGTGGGAAACTGGATATTGTGATGAGCTCGCCTTGTTGAAAGACATGGGGGTCTATGAATTAGTCCCTTGCTCTCATGTACCTGCTGGTCAGAAGGTTTGAAAGGGGCACCCAGTATTCAAGATCAAGTGTGATGAAAATAGTAACGCAGTATGCTTCAAGGTCAGGTTGGTTTTCAAAGGCTATGAGCAAGTCTATGGTCAAGACTACACACGGACAACTTCACCTACAGCATGCATGGAATCATGGAGGATACTTCTGCATCTTGCTGCCTCACAAGACTGGGATGCCACCCAAATTGACGTGAAAACAGCGTTCCTGTATGGGCTCCTCAGGAGGAGATACAGTTCATGGCACAGCCAGAAGGCTTGGTAAGGAGGATTGGGTCTGGTGTTTGCTATGTGGCCTTTATGGGATGAAGCAAGCCGGCTGCATCTGGAATCAGACGTTAAACAGCAACATAGTCTCTTGGGGGTTCACTCAGCTGCCCTGCAAATCATGCGTTTACTATCAAAAACCTAATACAGATATTGTGATTGCAGCGGTTCACATTGATGACTTCCTCTTCATCACCAGCAGCTGCGCCAAAAATGAACAGTTCAAGGACTAGCTCAGGTCAGTTTGGACGATATCTGACTTAGGAACACCCAGATTTGTCATCAGCATTGCGGTCGAGTGGGACCGCACAAACTGTCTCATCAAACTCTTGCAGACAGTCCTTATTGACAAGATCATATCACAATTTGGGCAATTGGACACCTCACCGCTTACGCTCCCTATGGAACCTGGGCTTAAGCTGCATCACTCTGATAGATCCTCCTTATCCCCAGACAAACTAAGTGTTGTTCAAAAAACCCCATACTGCTCACTTGTTGGATGCCTCCTGTATGTTGCGATTTCCACATGGCCTGACATTGCCTATGCTGTTCAACAACTCACTCAATTTGTTGATTCATATACTGCCATCCACTGGCGAGCAGCCACACACCTTGTACAATACCTGAAGGAGACAAGAGACCTCAAGCTTGTTCTAGGAGAAACTGGAGAGCCAATATGCCTCACGGGCTTCACAGACTCAGATTGGGCTAACTGCCTCAACACTCACTGCAGTGTTGGGGGGTATGCCTGGAGCCTAGGCTCTGGTGTTGTCTCATGGGCCTCTCATAAACAGAAGTCTGTTGCTGCATCCTCATGCAAGGCTAAGTATATGGCCACTTTTGAGAGCGCTCAAGAATGCATTTGGCTACAAGCCCTCCTCAAAGGTATAGGTTACGATGTAACTTCATGACCAACCCCCATCCTCTGCAATAACAATGCAGCCATCAACCTCTCTGAGGACCCCACACTCCATGCACGAGTCAAGCACGTTGACATTAAGTACCACTTCCTGTGCGAACGCATCCAAGCCAATGAGATATGTATCCAATACATCAATACTAAGTACAATGTCGCCAATCTGTTTATAAAGGCACTCGCTGCCCCCCTTTTTACATGCCTCCGCAGCCTCCTAGGCCTCCAGTTAACCCCATGATCCCATGCAAGGAGGAGATGCACTGAAGTTCCTGCTGAGGAGGAGTGTTGGCAATTGATGGTCCAAGCATTGTCCACATCAGCTCATCTCCTATCATGCCTCCTATCTCTTATCTTGTTGTCTTGATACACAACCCTGGATCCCTTGTTCCTAGTTATGCCCCCCCCCCCCATACTTATACAGATACTCAACATGATGCACCCTCAGACAATTATACACTGTGCTGAGGGTAAGTCTGTTGTTGCTGTAGACAGTTTACCACTACTTACACAACTACCTGTACAGACGTTAACTTATGGACTGTCAGGTAGTTACTTAGACAATTATACACTGTGCTGAGGACGTTAACTTATAGACTATCAGTTTTAACACATTACTCCTCCATCTGCATCAAGTGGGAGTGTTAAGGGAAATGTTACCTGACTATGGGTAACTCACATATGCCATGGGATCATCCCGAATACATATACACTTGTCATATGCTCATCATATATGTCATACACCCTGTTTATTTCAAATTCTTCTCCATTGCCTTTACTTATCGAGTTGTATATTAATGTTGATATGCTCCATGTATGTTCCACAATTTTACAGATATATAACCATCTTGCTGCCTGGAGTTTGAACTATCTCTGATATTCAAACTTCAGGTGGGTACTTATGTTCAGCCCTTGGTGCACTACGATCTATCTCTGATATTCAAACTTCAGTTTTGATATTTGTATTACTATACAAGTTCAATATACTACATATGATTGCGCTGTGTCATTGACTCCCTCTCAAATTATAGTAGATTCCATTTCAACTGTCATACTGTGAGTTCTACAGTTCCAGGATACAGATGAAGTGATAGCTGTTTGATACAATATAAACTCAGTACATTGTATGAACGACTATATTGTGGTTATGTACCTGTTTGATACAATATAAACTAGTCATAGTTAGTATGTGTGATATGCTATAGTAGATAAGTAATACACACCTCAGTATGTTGTATCAATGACTGAAGTGTGCTGGTATCCAAATCCAACTGATATCTTTTGACTGTACAGTTCCTAACTTCATCACTCGTATGTTATGGGTCACATGCGTCCAGGGCATTGCGGGCCTCTGTCCAATACTCCCCCTGACCCATGATGCACTTCTTCAATCAGAATCCATCAGTCTGAGAGCTTGGCAGAATTTGTAGTGCTGTGGCCAAGACAGGGGCTTGGTGAATAGGTCTGCTAGTTTGTCTTCACTTGGGATGTAATCAATAGCAATCTTCCCTTTTTCAACTGCATGGCATATAAAGTGGTGGTGCATGTCAATATGCTTGACTCAGTTGTGACTCCTCTTGTTTTCTGCAATAGTGATAGATCCATTATTATCTCCTTTGAGGCTCACTGGATATAGCACTGCCATTCCAATCTCCGCGAGTGCCGAATACATCCACTGTATTTGTTCCCCTGCTCTTCCCAGTGCAATATACTCTGCCTCAATCATTGATGTCGATATGGTGTCCTGAAACTTGGCACTCCAGCATGTTGGTCCACCTGCTTGTAGATATACTCCCCCTGACACCAACTTCTGGGTATCGATGTCAGCCGCAAAATCCAAGTTGTAATATTCCCGAGGCACGTAATCCTGATACCTCGGTCCTCTGTATCGTATCTTGTAGTGAAGGGTCGCCTTCAAATAATGCATGACATGAAGTAAGGTGAGCCAGTGCGCTTTTCCAGGGTTCAACATGAAACGACTCAATGACGTTATTGCGAATGAGATATCGGGGTGTGTTCCAATTTGTGCATACATGAGAGATCCTAGTGCTTCACTATATGGCTTATCCTTCATGTAGTGATGTTCCTCATCCGTAGCTGGTGACTGTGATTGGCTAAGCACAATTCCTGTTGGTAGGGGGGTATATTTGGAAGTGCAATCCATCATGCCAAACTTCTCTAACGTGCGCTTCAAGTATTCTTCTTGGTCAAGTGTGATGATCCATTGCTCTCAGTTGCGCACAATGCGTATTCCCAACATGAACTTGATATTCCCCAGATCTTTGATCTCAAACGCTTCCCCAAGTTCCTTCCTCGCTCTCTCAGCTTCTCGTTTTGACAACAACATCCCTGATGTGTCATCAGTGTAGGTGCTGGTGACTGTCTTCTCTCCATCCTGCTCTCTCATTCTCACTGACTGATCTGCTTCAAATCTTTTGTACCCCAATCATGACATGTCCCCATCCAGAGTCCTCCACCAGTTCTTTGCCGCATCTGATGTCTCATACAATGCCTTATCCAATGCTGCCACAAGGCCTTTCTCATCGTTGTCCAGCACATTACTGCCATCGTCTATCACTTCTCTGTTGCAATCGCTCCCCTGAACCTGTTTGCCGCCAAGGACATCAAGCTTGCACATGTCCCCAGGCTGGACCTCATAACCCTCCAGCTGTTCCATCAGCGTCGGGACTTGCATAGGTGTGTTGAGATAGGCACTAGTATAGTCTATTTGCCACATCTCATAGTCAAGTACGACACCCACTGCAAGGTTCATACGGAATGATTTGTATTTCACAACTGAAGCATAGGTCGCAAAATAATCAACACCAGGTATCTGGATGAACCCCTTCGCAATGAGGCATGCCTTTCTGCCTACCATGCGACCCTCTGCATCATATTTGAGCACAAACACCCATCAGTTCTTCATTGTTCTCGCTCCAACTGGTCTCTCTACTAGATGCCACACTTTCCACTCATGCATCTTCACCATCTCTTCATCCATGGGGCCTTTCCATAAATCAGGCTGCTTCATAGCTTTGGAATAGGACTTGGATACCCACGTCTTGTCTGTTTTGTGTGCTTCCATTGACAATGCTCCAGGTATGCTTGCATACATCTCCTCCTCACTCTTGGGCTCATCATCCTCATAGGCCAATAGGTTCTTGCTGCTGGGTGGGGAGATAACATTGGCCGCATCATCCCTTGGGCAAGTGGCTGCTAACCAAGCGGATCTGCAAGGTTTGGGCTGTGGAGCAGGTACCCCAGGTTGCAACACATTTGGTGACATGGCACTGGTTGCGGTGACACTGGGCATGGGACCGGGTGCAGGCTCCTCTACTCCGTCAGTAGGGGTCATGTAGAAAACATCAAAAAGGTCAACTGCATTGTCTCCACAGTTATCAGGTAATATTTGGTGCACCAGTCCCTCCTCAAAAATTACGTTGAAAGACTGAAAGATCCAACCTGTCAAGTGATCTAGAAGTTTATAATCACCCCTCCCAAAATAGCCAACCAAGACAGCCTTAGTTGAGCATGCACCCAGTTTGCCTGTACCATCCTCCTCAGGTATATTGGCATACGCGATGCAGCTGAATGGGCAAAGGTACGACATGTCAGGCTTTTGTCCAGTACATATCTTGAATGGAGTCTTTCTAGGATGCCTTGAGCTCGGTATGAGGTCAAGAACATGGACAGCAGTTGATGCTGCCTCTCCCCAGTAGTGGGCAGGCAATCGCAAGTCGCTCAACATGCTGCATGTGAGGTCCAGTATGGTTCAGTTGCGATGCTTGACAACTCCATTGGCAGCTGAGGAGTGCGGTGGGACAATCTCATGCTTGATACCTCTCATCCTGCAGTACTCTTGCTATAAGCCATTCTCGAACTCATGGCCACTATTGGTCCTCACGCATTTCACATGCTGTCCTTGCTGTATCTCAACTCAGACATCAAACAACTCAAGACATGTGAGTGCATTCTCCTTGGTCTTGTAGGCCAAAAACCACACCTCACAATCCACACCAGCCTGATCGGTCGCAACCATCATAGTGGTCTTGCCCCCAGTGGTTGGCACTCGTGTGGGGCCCCACAAATCAAAAGCTACCCTCTCATAGGGAACACCCTCCAGCTTGACTTCCACATCAAACGGCCTGCATGCATGTTTGCCAAGAATGCAGCCTTCACATCAACCACAGGTCGAGGTCTTTGTTTGTTACTTGGAGGCCAGTGACCACATCGGTTCTGATCATTTCACGCAGTGTGCTCTCACCAACATGCCCTAGCCAACAGTGCCATGTCTTGAGGTTGACTGGGTGGTGCAATGAGCACGTAGCCATTGCTGTGGGTGGAGGTTTGGCAAACTTAACAACAAACATTGTGCTGGACATGGGACATAACATGAATAGTTTGCTGTCCGGTGCATGTAGCATGGCCCCATCTTTGCTGATCCCCAGCTTGACACCTTTGCAGACAAGGGAGCCAATCAAGATCAGGTTGTGGGCAAGTTTGGGTGCATGAAATGCATTATCAAATGTTACTTTGAATGTCTCGTCCCCAAACCTGACCCACTTTCAAACTGTACCACATCCCGCAATGTCAAAACTGCCCTTTGCCATCAGTCCCATCTTGAAGGTTGCATCAGGCTCCCTGTACATGATAAAGTCTGCCCTATCCATGAAAAAATGCCTACTGGCTGCAGAGTCGGCATAGGTGATCCACGCATCAATGCCACCATCTAGCATCAGGGTCAAGAACACGAGACAGCAAGGGTTCACATCATTGTTAGCCAATGTCACCGCTGAGTTGGCCTGGGGCGTGGTGGAAGCATTCAGTGTGGCGTTGGGCATGGCTGGGGCACCCTGACTCTGAGCACCACCACCACGACCCTTCCTCCACCAGTTGGGGAACTGTCCTTCCAAACCTCCTCCCTTCTGGAAACATTTCTCCTTGACATGGCCACTCCAGTTGCAGTTCAAGCAGGTCAGTTTACTTCTGTCTTGGGATCCAGCCTGCGTTACCAGCGCCTGAGCTGACTTCCCAGGTGCAATGGCCAATGGACCGTGGACCAGCAGCGCATGCATTGTGAGGCGTACTATAGTGTCTGCAGACATGACCTCATTCACCAGAGACCCAATCACTGGTGCCTATGAAGACAGCATAGACTTGATTACATACACCTGGAAGCGTTGATCGCTGATGTCTGCTCCTTGGTTGTTTGCCTTTGCCCATGCAGTCCTCATTGCAGCGAAGTGCGCTTCAATACTGGTCCCATCGACATACTTGATGGAACCAAGTTCCTCCTCAGCCTGAATGAGGCTGAGATCAGTCCTCGCATCATGCAGCACCATGAGGGACAACCACACATCTGCTGCGGAACCAGACATTGTTACACCAGCCCCTATGGGGTTGATGATGTTGAGGGTCACCATGCTCCTCACATATGCATCACGCTGGAGCCATTCATCCCCAGTCAGGTTCATCGCACCCTACCAGACAGTGGGACTGATGCTTTTAGTGTCGGTGCCCCCGGGGGGGCCAGGATTTTTAATTTCGCCAATCAGGTAACCGAGCAGGCCACGCCCACGCACGGCTTTGGTCAGTGTTGTTTTAAATGCAGTCCAGTTTGAACCATTGAATTTTTCGTCTGCGGGTAGCAGGAAAAGAGATGGGTTCTGAGACATTACGTCGTGTCTGGGTCAGGGGTTGGGGGTTGGTAAAAAAAAATTCAGAGTCGTTCACGGTTACTGAGTGGCCCGGAGCCCATAACCTATTTGATACAATATAAACTCAGTACATTGTATCAACAACTATATTGTGGTTATGTACCTGTTTGATACAATATAAACTAGTCGTAGTTAGGATGTGTGATATGCTATAGTAGATAAGTAATACACACCTCAGTACGTTGTATCAACGACTGAGGTGTGCCGGTATCCGAATCCGACTGATATCTTTTGACTGTACAGTTCCTAACTTCATCACTCGTATGTCGTGGGTCACGTGCGTCCAGGGCGTTGCGGGGCTCTGTCCAATAATAGCTCACGCATTTCATCAATGCTATACCCACTCGGAGGAAATTTGGGTTGCTGAAGGTTGTTTTCGGAGTCTAGCAAGTAGTGTTGGCAAGTTTTGATGGCGACGAATTCACGAGAGAAAGGTAGATACTAAAAATCCCGGTCGCACTCAAACCTGGAGGCCTAGGCCACTTGGAGGAGGCGACGAATCAAGTGACCTCGGATTTAGGTCACTCTTTGAGGCATATTGCTTGCTACCTGTCCGAATAATGGGCCTTCAAGGTCATGATTGAGGGCGATTCGTAGTCGATCGGGTGACGGGAAAGAGTGCGCCATGTGCGCGTGCCCAGAGGCGCAGGACTCCGAGGACGAGAAGCAAGGGATGGATATGATGGGCCTTGAGCTTGAGGGTTCGTTTCTACGTGAGGATCTTTTCTCATTACAAACTCTTGTCCTTTCTTGGCTTTTTGTCAGTATAAATAGCCGTGCGGCTCGAGCATCGCGCGAATGGGTTTCGCGGAACATCTGGGAACGCAGAAAGTATGTAGCCCGGAACAAAAAACGGTTTAGAGTTTCAGGTCGATACATAGTAGCGGGAATCAAATGGATTCTTAAGGCACAATGGATACATGAGACAACACCCGTTGGTTGTTGGTTATCTACTCCTACTCCTACTCCTGTTGAGTGTCGCATAACAAATTTTGTTGTCAATTCATTGCAGTCGTTATAAATAGATAAAAAAGTGACCCATAGCTCATAGTACGTATTAAAAGAAAACTGTCATAAATAAAAAATCAATAAGTGTGGCAGTAAAGTGAGAAAAACGAAGACGGGCTGATGGATATGAACAAAATTCCGCAGTGATGTAGTGGCTGTGCAGAAGGTTTTGAGGGCCGCCGACCATGACGAGACATTATGTTTCAGGCTTGACTCGCCAGAGAACGGCGGCGGCAGCTACACCGAGGACTATCACTCCAACTGCGGTTTGAAGTTGGATCTGTAAAAGAATAAGCTCTGGAAACAAAGAACTGAAAGAGAATGACGCACAAGATCTCTTTCTCTACGCGTGACAGGCTTCGGAGACGTTACATTATCGTCAACTGCTGACCCATTTAAAGACTTGGAAGGAATGTAGACGGACGACTCTGGTGTTGCGAGAGTCTCTGCGCCGTTCTTTGACCGCACTCCAAGCACAGTGTCATCTCCATCCTCCTCTTCCTCTGGAACATCATAAACATCTTGTTGCTTCACCTTCGCCTTTAGTGAACCCGTCGTTGAACTTGATTTGGAAGGAAACGGTTCCTCCGACGCAAGGGTGACATCTGTGTCAGGCGACGCACTCCGCGACCGTTGCCCAGATCTACCCCTCCTTGATTTCCGTCTCGATCGATTTGAGTCCGACGAAAGACTCCTGGGGCTCGGGGGGGTCACAAGCCCAATATGAGACTTTGCGTCTCCATTCACCAATGGTGCATGTTCCTTTTGCTCCAGGGCAAGCAACTGCTCCTTTTGCTGGAGTTCAATTTGTTCCTGCTGCACCTGGAGCGCCGCCGCCGCTGCACCCAACTTCTCAAATCCAGAATCCATGCTCTGCACCTTCCCTTCCAACTGCTCCCGCGCCTGGTTCAATCGTTCGCGTTCCTTATCCCAGTCTTCGCGAACACTGCTCCATTGACCTTCAATACTTTTCTTCCACTCTGTGACCATTGTCATAAGACTCTCGCGATCCTCAGCAGTAGGTACCGGTAAAGGTTCAGGAGCGACCGGAGCCGATGCTTGAGCCTGAGCTTGTGCGGCAGCGGCAACGGCAGCCGCCTCCTGTGTGGCCTTGACCGTGGCCTCAAGAGCTTGGACTTTGCTCTCAAGGGCAGATATGGTGGACTGGGCTGCAGTATGCTGAGCCTCTAGAGATGAGGTAAGCGCCAGGAGCGAGCCGAGTTGTTGGAGGACCCGATCCAACGCCTCATCACTACGACTTGAAGATGCAGCAATCTTCGACAGTGGCGAAGAAGGGGAAGAACGACGGGGTACCGCAGCCAGCTTGGAGGTAGACAAGTGTGAGCTGAAAGCGTCACCATTGCGGAAACCGAGGTTCGTGGGCTCGGGCGTGCGTGGACGGCCCAGCTCATCGTTTCTCCTTCTTCTCTCCTCTTCGTCTTCAAGTTCCGCCTGCTCATGCTGAGCCTCCCGTTCGAATTGTACCTGCTGGTCATGCTCATCCCCCTCATGCTCTTCCTCTAACGCTGGTTGCGACTCGGAATAGGCCTCCGCTGCCGCTAGTTGATCCTCGTCCTCCTCATCCACTCGTTCGAGCTCGTGTGGCACAATAGTCCGAATACTCCTCACGTCGCTATCATCTCGCACAGATGTCTCCTCATCCTCCTCTTCATCAAACCCTCCTCGTGGTTCAACGCAGTGCTCGCCCTCAGCCTCAGCTTCTCTCCGTTTTGTCTCCATCATCTCGCGTAGAGCGCGCACTTCAGATTTGATGTTTTCCTGCTCGGCAAATACACCCTCCAAGGCCCGGATCTTATCAACGTGCGTTGAGAGCGATGCTTGTGTTTCATGGAGCTTGGATTGAAGGTCTGTGAGGACGGATGATGTCAGAACTGATGACGGGGCGGCAGCGGGTTGTTCAGGTGAAACCGAGGAGGAAACTGGCCCTGAGGGTTCTTGTGAATGTGGTTGCGAATGACGAACAGGTGGCAGAGCCGATGGGTATGAAGGTAGATTGGGAGGCTGGAGCGGAATCGTTAGACGAACAGATTAGTAGAAATGAAGAGAACATACAAGATTTCCTCCCAGGGTATCATGTATTTCGTTCATAGCGCCAGAAAGCGTATGAAGCTCGGATCCTGTTTCACGGCTCTTTTGAAGCTCGCCCTGGAGCCGACTAAGGATGTGGTCAAAAGTAAGTCCACTCTTTCCGGGAGGCCGGAGACTGCCACCCATTCCACCCATTCCCGCAAGGCCTTGTTGCGCTAGCTGCGGACGTCGTTGTTGGCCGGCCGCAAAGGGGAATGACGAGCCAGCACCGTTGGGTTGGGCACTTCCTTGCTGTGATGGGCCAGGAGGCGCGGATGATTGGTATTGTTGCACAGTGTGCTGATTTATATGTTCTATGCGAGCCGCAACCTGTACATCCTGTTCTGTGAAGACACAGACGACACGGGCGGCGACTTTGTGATGAATGATAGTTTTGTTGTCGTCACCAACAATGTCGATGCCAAATTCCTGAAAAACAGATTACAGCAGGGTTGACAGGGTAGAGGTCCAGTACACACTACTATGTCATCATTTTTGAGCTCATTTGGGTCGGACTCGAGGCCTTCCGGACTGAGTCTGTCCCCGTTGATAAATGTACCATTTGAGCTCTTGACATCTTTGATGAAAATCTTTTTGTTCACAGGGGGTCAAAACGCATCCAGAGACAAAGATGAGCACACACCTTGCCGCTTTCTTCCCAGACCTCTGCGTGCTGCCTGCTCAAGACCTTGGAGTCAAAATAGCCATTCTTCTCGTTTGGAGCGGTCTTTGCGTTGGTCTGGCGGCCGATTTTGACCCGTTGCCCGTGGCCGAGAGATATGTGCTTTGAGATGAAGGAGTCGTTGAGCGGGTAGAGGTAGAGAGCGGGGAAGATGGGCTGGACGGGAGGGGGCATGGCTGCAGCTGGCAGACCTTTGTCGATGCCTCTGGAATCGGCCAAACAAATCAACGTTTCAACCCTAACCCACGTGCTTTTTCACTCCATGTCCTCCGCCGACCCACAGCAGCTACCAGCGGCCCCCACTGCCGACAGCGCTGGCCAGGCAGCCGCGGAAGCGACGCAGGAAGACCGTCTTCACGACGCGGACGATGAAGAACAATCAGGGCAATCGTCTGAATCAACGAAGACGCCGGAATCGACGCCATGGCAGGCTGTGTACTCGCCGCAATACAACGCATACTACTTCTATAACACTGAAACCCATGAGACAACATGGAGCAATCCTCTAGCAGCAGAAGACTCTTCTACACCACAAGACCCCGTTCCCTCTACATCAACAACAAATGCCACCCCGCAGTCTGCTCTAGAGGCTGCTGCACTCGCCGCCGGTATCGACCCCTCTCTTGCATACCTTGACCCGACCCTCGTTGCATCCGTCCCTGGCGCTTCTACTCCCTCTACTCCCTCTGGCCTCCCGCCTTCTTTCACTGCAAAGTTCAATGCCCGCACAGGTCAGTTCACACGTCCCGATGCTCGAGATCCTTCACACCTTTCGGAACACGCTCGCGCTGCCCGTATGAGCGAGTTCTACTTTGATGTCAACGCATGGGAAGATCAACTTGCCCAACAAGGCGGAAGCATCATGGGTTCAGAGGGAAAGAAGCGCAAACGACCCAGTAAGAAGGATCTGGTGTGTGTTTTCCAGATCCTTGACCTTCAGGCATGCTGAACTTATTTTTCTCTCCTAGGAACGTTTTAAGGAACAAAAGAAGCAAAAGAAATTGGCCAAGACCGCGTGGTTACGGACGTAGGAAACAAAATACATTGATTGTTATCTACGTTGTTCCTCGCAGAAGTTGAGTCTTCTGCTCTAGATTCAGGCGTAAATTCGTACAGTATATATACATCATGCAAATTACATCAAGTTGTAGCCGGTGTTTAATGAGCATGGTAGAGCGCGTCCCACGACAGCCACGTGTGTCAGCGTGTCGCTGTCCATATCATGCAGGGATGCGATCTACCGATCGACCATAGGTAATGTGTCCAAGTTTTCATTGTCCAGCTGTTATTCCAGGAAACTAGTATCCTGACCTGAACCGCTATCAAAAGAACCCAAAGTTTCTGAACCGCTGTCAGAAGACAGTTAACTCATCGTCGTCATCCGAGTTTTCAAAGTATCCAGAAGTCTAATCTTCATCAATATAGTTGCGTTCTAGTCTCCTAGATACGAAAGATGATACCTGGTCTGTATGTTAAGCATGTCCCTTGGAACCTGAGGTCGAAGGCTTCATCATCAGACATGACCAAGTCAGGCGATAGACTCGCAGAAGTAGATATGAACAATGCAGAAGGAGTAGTGTTAATTTTGCGAATACCCTTCAATGCAGGAAAGGCTGCCTTCGCTTCGACCCAAGTCAAGCGAGGGACGCTTTTTTCCCAAAATGATGACTGACCTACATCCAACCATGATAGAGTAGGATGACCAACACCAGTAATGCCGTCAGGATCAATCGCAAGGTGCTCAAGCACCGGACACATTGCTAGGAAAGACTGTAGATAATCCTCCCTCCAGTTATATACTGACTGAAGGAGAAGAGAACGCAGGCAGTTACTATGCTTTTTGAGGAATGATAATATTGCTTGCGAATATACTCTTCCTTCTTCATGGTTACAGCAAAAGGCAAACCGACGGAGACGAGGAGCATGCAGAGCTCCAAGTAGAGACTGTATGTTAAACTTCACTATGCAATCATTGTAAACATCAAGATGAAAATCTTCCAGGTTAGGAAGCAGGAGAGGATTTGAGTCGAGAAACTGTAGGGGAACAAGCTCGAGGACTACCGTGAGAAAAATCAGCGTCTCACGAGTATGCGCGACTAGAGTTATAAAATCAGGGGTCACGATGTTTAATGAAAGTCGTGTGAGTCTATGTCGAATGGTAGGAATGGTAACGGCTGATTTAGGGATCAATGGAGACAGGAGACTGAAGCTTTCAAGGGAAGGACAGTTTTCGAATACATCCTTGATAAATTTGGTAAACAAAGTACCATAGTCATCTTGGGTTGGGATGTATACAGACATGATGACCCCTTTGACGAAGTTTTGATATTCTGGTACTGTCGTCATAGTTCGTAGAAATTTTGGAATCTGTTTAAACCTTTGAAACACGACGTCCTGATATAGAAGCGGAGTCGCAACAGTGTTCCAGGACCTAGAGACTGCAGAAATAGAAAGCTTTGTTTGTATTGCACAAGACATTTCTTCGCTCTTGACCCCAAAGAAAGGAACAAGAAGGAAATTTGGCGCGAATGTACGTCAAAAGATCGCCGAGAGGATTTCTGGAGGAAGGTCTGGGCACGATGGCTATGAATAATTATTACTTGTTGTACATCGGATAGTTGGGACAGACACAAACTTGAGTGAGGCTGGCTGAAACCAAACTTGCAGAATCGTCCATAAGGATGTGTCTCAATTCAGAAGCAAATTTCAGCAAATAATTCAAGTCAGGTGTTCGAGTTCGGGTTCGGGTTGGTGATTGTGTTGGCGGTGGTGCTGGCGGCGCTGGCGTTAGGGTCAGGACAGAAGGTGAACACCAAAGCCAGCGGGCAAGAGTCAGACAATTCACTTTGCCGTGTGACCAAGTGTGACTGATCGATCGTGTTTTGTGCCGACCAGATGCAACAAGATTTCAATACTCACTGCACTTCGGAGTATTAAAACGTTAGTTTTCATCTTGTATCCCATGAACGATTACTGAATCCAAGCCTGGCGCTTCTACTCCATCTACTATCTCTGGCCTACAGGCTTCTTCCACTGCAAGGTTCAACGCCCGGCCCCGCACAGGTCATTTTGCACTTCCCAACGCTAGAGATCCTTCACACCTTTTGGAACACGCTCGCGCTGCCTGACTTTGATGTCAACGCATGGGAAGATCAACTTGCCCAACAAGACGGATACATCATGGGTTTAGAGGGAAAAAAGCGCAAATGACCTAGTAAGAAGGATCTGGTGCGTACTTTCCCGATCCTTGAACTTTGGGCATGCTGAACTTATTTTTTCCCTCTCTCCTGGGAACGTTTCAAGGAACAAAAGAAGCAAAAGAAACTGGCCAAGACCGCGTAATACATTGATTGTTTTCTACGTTGTTCCTCGCAGAAGTCGAGTCTTTTGCTCTAGCTTAATTCAGGTGTGAATTCGTACATGCTATATATAAATACAAATCACGTCTGTTCAATGAGTATGTCAGAGCGCGTTCCACGACAGCCACGTGCGTCAGCGTGTCGCTGTCCATGTCATGATTTTTCTAGTCTTGCGGGGATGCAATCTACTGATCCACCGTAGCTGTGTCCGCGTTGTCATTGTCCAATTGTGATTCCAGGAAACTTGCATCTGAAACTGAACTGCTATCAGACAAGCCCAAAATTTCTCTGTGAGAGGATAGTTCATCGTCCATAAGCGACACCCCCGGCATAACGCTGGGGTTTGCCATATGCTCGTTGGATGCCACATCGGAGTTTTCAATGTATTCAGAAGTTGAATAATCTTCTTCATTGATAAACTTCCGTTCTCGTCCCCTAGAACAGAATTCGAGGTTTTTAGGTATCGACATGAACAATTTTAGCTGGTCTATGTCGCAATTGTGTCCCTAAGAACGTGAGGTCGAAGGCTTCATCATCAGACCTGACCAAGTCAGGCGATAGACTCGCAGAAATGGACATGAACAGAGCAGAAGGACAAGAGTCAATTTCGCGAAGACCCTTCAATGCAGGAAAAGCTGCTTTCGCTTCGGTCCAAGTCGGGAGAGGGACTTCAACCCTAAATACTGTCCCTACATCCAACCATGATAGAGTAGGATGACCAACACCAGTAATGTTCCCAGGGTAAACCGCAAGGTGCTCAAGCACCGGACACATCGCTAGGAAAGGCTGCAGATATTCCCCTTCCCATGCCCGCCCAGAGTGAAGGAGGAGGGAATGCAGACCGAGACCATGCGTTTGTAGGAATGATAGCATTGTTTGCGAATATGATCTTGCTTCATAGTAACAGGAAAAGGCAAATCGACGGAGACGAGGAGCATGCAGAGCTCCAAGCAAAGGCTTTAAGTCATGCTCCAAGCTGCAATCACCGTCGACATCAATACGAAAATCTTCTAGGTTAGGAAGGAGGAGAGTATTTAGATCAAGAAACTGTGGGGAAACATCTTCGAGGAATATTGTGAGGAAAACCAGCGTCTCACGAGTATGCATGACTAAAGTCATTAAATCAGGAGTGTCGAATTTCAATGACAGTCGTGAAAGTCTACGTTGAATGCCAGTAGGAATGTGGATTATTGAAGACAGGAGACTGAAGCTTTCAAGGGAAGGACAGTTGTCGAATATATCCTTGACATATTTGGTAAACATAGAACGACAATCATATTGGGCGGTGTATGCAAGGTCCATGATGACCTCCTTGACGAAGTTTTGATATCCTGGCACTGTCATCATAGTTCGTAGAAATTTTGGAATCTGTTCAGAGCTTTGAAACACGACGTCCTGATATAGAAGCGGGGTCGCAACAACGTTCCAGGATTTAGAGACTGCAGAAATAGAAAGCTTTGTTTGTATTGCACAGGACAATTGTTCACTCCTGAGCCAAGGAATGGAAGGAACAAGAAGGAAATTCGGTGCGACTGTACGTAAGAAGATCGCCGACAGGATTTCTGGAGGAAGGTCGGGGCACTGGGCGATAAAACATGGCAAAGATGGCTGTGAATAATTAATTCACTTTGTTGTACATCAGATAGTTGGAACAGACACATACTTGAGTGAGGCTGGCTGAAACCAAACTTGCAAAATCGTCCATGAGGATGAGTACACTCAATTCAGAAGCAAATTTTCAGCAAGTAATTCAAGTCAGGTGACAGAATATGAACACCGCGGCACAGACTGAGGCGATGGGCAAAGGTCGACTCGTTGGTAGATACACAAACAAAGTCAATTGTCGCGGTTTGTGACTCTACGTGACCTTTACCATCGGCTAAGATAGCTACCCAATGTTTTGTCTCAATAATATCACTCTCCTTGACTACCGCTTACTGTCCTTTATACCAGAACTTGTCTTGTAATTAGGTAGCTTCTCGCTCGCAATCTAGCTAGGACTTACAACAGTTCACACCACGAGGCTCTATTTAGTGGGCCGTGACTCTAGCCATATCTGGCAGCCTCACGTCACATTGATCTCCGTTGAAGCGTGTAACGTTTTGCCTAAAATGGAACACGTCAGAATTGCACACGACGAACCAGTTGGACTCTTCCGTCCAGAACAAACGACGTTACTCTCTGTGACCCGTTATGCAGAGTGGACTAGGCTCTCATAACTGCCAGTCATTTTCATAAACCGATCCACTGCATAGCGACCGTGACCGCTGATATCTACTTTTGTTAACTATTTCAGTTACCCCTATCTTCGTCAGGACTCCCATTTCATCTATTATCTCCCCACAGTATAAAAACTCCAGTAGATTCTCACGATAGTCTACGCAATATCAGAGTTTACCCCCGTTCCACCTCTGTGCGACAAGACTTATATTCTCTCATGTGATCACACCATTATATCACGCTGCGGCTACATATTTTGAACTATACATTCTCGACCTTGGACTCACTGCTTGATGGCCCACCTTGGACTAATCATCTGAAGACACCCACAACTGCAACTGTATCCTAGCTGACAAAATGATTACTAGGAACACACAACGCCTCAGTCCGACGGCAATCTGTGATACTGACCCCCTACAACAACCTGGAAAGGCGACCAGGGTTGGCAATGCACGTAACAAGGAGCGAGCTCAGGTCCACTCCCTGACACTACCGCGGGCACCAGCCCTGCCGCGATGCCCACAATGAAAGACGTAGATGCCGCTGCGCTCGGAGCCAGTGGAAACGTCGCACCCTTCGGGGACAACGAGGACTCGGACCTATGTAACCAGTTCAGAGTCGGACGATGACAATCATCATATAACTTCAGGCCTTGCACCTGTAGTAGACAAAACTTTTAATGGTACTCAGACTAAGCAACTGGGTACCTTAGTGAGAAATGAGATTGAGGGCAATACTGATCCAAGCCAGGAGGATGTCTTTGCGGCAGCCCGCTGCAATATGACAGATGAGCAAAGATCTCTGACTGAGAAACAGATGGAAAAGGTTACCTTTGGACAGCCTGAACCATACACTCTGACTTACCATTGAATCGGCAGGCGTGACACCAGCTCAACCATCATCCAGACAACAACAACAACGCTGTTCCTGTTTGTTAGAATCTAAATCACACTAGAATAGACTATAAACCTCAGTTCAATGTAATTGACTGTGCCGTACCTAGGATAGACTATAAACTAGAGAACGGCATATTAAGTAAATGGAACGGTAGTAAGAATTCATTGTAAGGACTCACCCTCAATGTAATTGGCTGAGGGTGCAATACGGTAGAACGTTGATATAAACAAAGAAACCTTTGTCCGTGGCGTGTGTGTGAGCTAGGTGTGAATAGGTGTGATATTAAGAGGGTGGATGTGATATTGAGAGGCAGGGGACAATGTTCTTTTGTGAAACAATGTAAAAACACATTGAAAATAATCCAATTGATTTCAATTTTTTTTTTTTTGGTGGTATCTCGACAGACACGTAGACAGTGCGTTATGTCAACCTCTACATTCTAGGACAGATCAAATAGATTGTTTTCACGAGGTTGATCGCCTTCTTTCCAAACCTTTCATTATCTGTAGCCAGACAGTCTATTTTAATTTGTCACGCAATTGCGGTTTTGATCTTGGCAATCATCTCCCTTTCTGTTGGGATCCTCTCTGGGTTGGCTTCCTTTAATATAATCCATTTGCATCACGCTTTCCATATTGTGTATGTTGATTCAGACAGGACTATTGTTGTAAATCTTTCTCTCCCTTGTTCTTTTGTTCTGTGCCTTTCTTCATCAGTGCGCAGCTGAGCTGGTTGCCAAAGGAGGACTTTTCAAAGGGTATGCCTCTTTTTATAAACAGTTTGTTTGTGATTTCCCACACCATTTTTCTGTCCTGATGCTTCACATTTGGTTAGGATGTGGTTGAGAGATTCTTCCACCATACATTTTGAGCAGATTGCTCTTTCCTCATTGTTCAGGTATGTTCTCCCAGTATTTCCCCACTTAATACGCATTGTGGATTGCTTTCTACAGGAAGGTTCTGATTTCCCTTAACAGGCATTTATTTTTGAGGGATGTCCATATGTTGCCGTCTGTTGGCATTTCATCAATTCTGTCTTTTGTTGCCCATCTCACCATGTCAAGGTGTGTTGTTGTACCTTTTCTTTCCGGTATTCTATGGCTTTTGAGTATGCCTTTGCAGGCCAGCACTTGTGTTATGGTTGCCAGTTTTGCTCCAGGTATTTTGTAACCCTCTGGCATGTCAAGAGGTATTTTGTTGGGAGTAGTCATCCTTGCTCTTATATTTGCCAGTGCATCCACTTACTCATTCCCTGCTACTCCAGAGTGGCCTTTTACTTTCACCAAAAATGTTAGGCCATGTCTTGCTCTTAGTTGGGCTACTAAGAGCCTCAGGATGTCTTTGTTTGCAGTACCAATCCATCTATTGTCTTTCCTCTGTTCCAGGCATTTTGTGATGTTATTGATAGTGTTGTTGTCATGGAGGGGCTGTCTTCTTCTTGTCTATTGAAGTCAATTTGGAGTAGGGTCTGTGTTGTTCCAGAAGTGAAGATACAGAAACCCTGTCCTAGGGAGGTTCTGGTTGTAATGTCCAGGGAGAACAAGGCTCTCCTTTTGTCTTATAGGTATTTGCTTTTACTAGTGCTGATCTCTCTGGAGACTTCAGGTGTGTTTGGGTTCCACCTTTGTTGGAGTCTATTAATGTATGATCTTGCAGCTTCATTGCATTTGTAGGAGTTGTCACATCCATTTTGTCAATGCTCCTGGCATGCTTTGCAGGCACAGTTTTTCTGGGGTTTGTATTGTGTGTTGGTCCCTGTGTCTAGTTGTAGGCCCAGTTTATTCATGTCACTAATTGTGCATATTTTGTGAGTTTCTCTCATGCATTTCATTGCTGAGGTGTTGATGCATAGGGTCTTTTCATGCAACAGCCCTATATGGAGCTATACTGGCATCTCTTCTTTTAGAGTGTTGCTCAGGGCCATGGGGCAGAAAGCTACTTTATGTTTTATTGCTGTTTTGAGCATCCTCTGTGTTGAGGGTGGTAGGCTGCCCTCTTTTGATCTGGTATCAACTGTGATGTTTTGGATAAAATAGTTTATTAGGATGTCATCATCTTCTTTGAGTTTTTCCATGAGTTTGGCTGCTATAATTTGGTCTGTCATATATGTCCATTTGGGGTGTTCACTGTCAAGCTTCAAGTATCTCTGGGCTTTCATTATTTCAATTGCCTCATTTCTACCTCTTATGTCAAGGACTTTCTGTCTTCCTTGCTCTAGGGGGAGTTTTAGTGTGTTTATGCAAATGGTTGGTTTTGATTCCAAGTTCCATATGAAGTTTCAAATTATTTTTTCAAAGAGGTCTTCATCCTGTTTTGGTATACCTTGCACTCTGGTTCTATACTGGGTTTGTCTACCTACAACCATTCCTACAATCAGTTTCCTTCCTTCTATTATGGGGTTTCCTTTGTTCCATCTTTTGAGGTCCTTTGTGACTGCCTCTATTGTGGGGTCCATACACTTATGTTGTCTACCTCATTTCCAACAAAAGCATCTAGAAGTCATGTTGCTTCACCATTCTTTTTTATTTTCACATTTTCTGAGATGGCTATAGCATCTGGGTGGGGTTTCCAGGTGTTTATGAAGTCTTTTCTAAACTTAGTTGATCCCACAGATATGATTACTGATTTTGAAATGTTAAAGCTAGCGCCTGAGGCCTGGCACCATTTTTTGAGTGTTTCCTCAAGGTCATGGAAATTGTCACTTTCTGCCAGGTAAACAGTGGTATCATCTGCAAATAGAGTTACTATTAGTCTCTCTATTTCCTCTTCAAGGCTTAGGCCTGTTATGTCTGATTTCCTCAGCATTTGGGCTAGGGATTCAATTGCTATATTGAAGAGTAAGCAGGAGAGTGGGTCACCTTGTTTCACTCCTTGCTTGACTCTGGAACTCTTGCTGATTTCCCTGTTTAGTATGACTTTAGTTTGTGCATCTGCATAAAGTGCTTTTATAGTATCTATAAAGTTCTTAGAGAAGCCAAAATTTTCTAAAGATCTAAATAAAAAGGTGTGCAAGATGCAGTCATATGCTTTCTCCTGATCCAAACAAACAATCATTCTATTTGTCTCTGTGAGTCTACACCATTCTATGGTAGACTGAGCTAAATCCGTTTGGTCTTCTTTTCATCTTCTTGATATGAAACCCACTTGGTCTGAGTGTATAATTGATGGGGCAACTTCTTTTAATCTGTTTGATAGGGCTTTTATAAAGATTTTATAGTTTGTATTAAGGACCATTATTGAGTAGTAGTTGCTTATGTCTGTTTTATCCCCTTTTTTATAGACTGGACATAGCTATCCTTCTGCAAACTTTGTGTTGTTCTCCATCTCATTTATTTGAATGTCATTGAATATTAGTGTGGAGGGTTTCAACTATATCAAAGCCCAGTTCTTTGTTTTCTCCTCTTTCTGTGTATTTGTTTGCTAGTTCTCCACATTTTGTGGGATATCCCATCCAGGCCTGCAGCCTTTCCATTTTGTAGCTCCTGTATCACCTTCTCCACTTATCCTTGTACTATATTTCCTTTTCTCTTTTGTTTTTGTTTTGGTGATAGGGTTTTTTGGATATGTGCAAGTACCTTTCTAATGTGTCCTTCATGGATATGGAGATTTACTGCAGCATCTTTACTTTGTAGATTTTCATGGTAGTCCCAGGCTATTTTTCCATCTTTGATGATTTTGTTCAAGTCTCTCATTGTTGAAATAAGGTTTCCAGAAGGCAGTAACCATGTCTCTTGTCTTGGTTTCTTTACTCATATTTATTCAAGGTCTTGTAAGAGTTTCCCCATACAGAAAATGGTTTGTCTCAATTGTGTCCCTTGCATGGGCAAATTTCATCATTTCTAGGTTTTTTATTCTCTCATCATAGATTGCTGCTTCTTTCCTTTTTGAATTTTTATTGAATGCAGCAGTGTTTAGGGTTTTTGCTTTGTTAATTTTTAGTGCATGAATTCCCTTTAGGATTTTTGGCTGCAGGAGTTTTGAATGGTCTTTTATAGTTTTTAGCAGTTCTTCCTTAAATTTTAGATACACCTCTTGTGGGTTAATATCTTCATTTTGGTCTCTGGCTGCTTTTTCAAGGACATAACTGTAGGTCATGCCAAGTTTTTTGAGCTTTTCTCATGTCTTTAGTCAGGAGTACCAGCATTGCATATCTTTCATTTCCTATATATGGTTGCCATGGATTCATTAGGGTTGTTGTAACAACTGAGTAGTCAGTGTTGATTCCTGATCTTTCTATCTTCCAGCCCCAACTAAAGGAAGCTAGGTCTTTGTCAATGTAGATCCAGTCTATTCTTGATTGAATCAGTTTGTTTGTCATATGAAAAGAGAAGTCAAGTAGCAAAGGGTTCTTGTTTCTCCATCTATCTATTAGGCCAAGGTGAGATTTCAGTGAGATTAGGGCCATCACTGTTTCTGTAGAGTCTGTATGGGCAGGTAGGTGGTCTACTGCCTCCTCTACCATGTTCATGTCTCCCAACATGATACTTGGTTTTGGAATGTGTAGTCTGGTTGTCCAGTTTGTTTTCACTTTCTTTCAGAAGTTTTTATTTGGAATATAGATGTTCAGACAGCTAAGTATGCTGTTGTTATACCATGGAATTTCTATGACCAAAGCTCTTTCATGTTCTAAGACTCTGTGTCTTATTTTTTTCTAGTTTGCTAGTCTCTTGTTTATAATAAAAGCAATGCCCTTTGCATTTGGTCTGTTCATATCTAGGCTAGCAATAATGTGTACTTGTCTCTCAAACTTTTTGTTCAGTTCTTTGACCTGGTCATAATTTACATGTATTTTTTGAGCTGCAAGGAAATTAATTTTGTCTTTTCTCATAAGTTAGCATATTTCTCACCATTTTGGTTGAGTGGAGATCAAGCCACTACTTTTCATGTTCAAGGTTGCTATTTTTATTGCATCTTGCTTATTTCTTTCTTTCTTTTTTTTTGGTTGTTCTTCCCATCTGAACCCTCTTCATTGGTGTGGTATAGCTCTTGCTTGTCCTATGCTGTCAGTTGGGCAAGTTGTGATTCATCACAAATCCCTCTCAGGCTGTCCTCAGGGTCATGGATGATGGTTTAGCAGTAGACCTCTCCTGCCCGAGTGGAGTAGTATTCAATGCTAGGATTTGTCACCTGTTGTGTTTGTGTCCTTGTTATGTTAGTAGTTGTGGATGGGTTATATTTCAGGTGCAGAGTACCTTCTACTTAAGCAGGGTCACTGCATGGCACAACTCTTGTGAATACAATGCCATCTGTCAGGGGTTGTACTGAGATTACCTGTCACTTGTGGGCCCAGTCAATTCATCTCAGCATATGATCTGTCAAAGAGTCAAAAGGACATTAATTTTGCAGATATTTGTAATATTGTATATACATTTTGTGTATGTAGAGAGTGATTTTAGCAATGTTCATACTTAGGCTTGGAGTAGTTGAGGTAGGTAGGGTTTTGTCCTCCTGTTCCTCTACTCCCACCCCTCATATTACCTTGCCTTTGCTCTATTTGTGTCAGGTTTTAATTGTTGCAGCTCAATAGTGCAAATTCTGCTGTTTTTTCTATCTTGGCCTCTGTGTTTGCATTTCTCAGCTATCCTTCTAGTTTGCTGCATGTGCAGTGTGTCTGGCTATGGTCTGCATTTTTGCAGTTGAAGCAGTGAAGGCAGTGTTCTTCTTCAACCAGAGAGGCTCTGCCAAAGTCCATGTCTATAAAATCAATAGTGCATAGGTGTTTGAGTAATGCAAAGTAACTGGTCCATGTAATAGGTAGTTTGTTCCTGGGATAAATGTTCTAGAGGGGTCTTTTTGTACTAAATCTTGCTGCTCATGTAATGGTTTTTTTTCCTTTCACTAATCTGACCTCTATTATTGATATTATTGCAATGTTCAAGGTTGTGCTATGATGTCATGTTGCTTGTGAGTTTTCCTTTGAGGAGTGAGTTAAAGTCCTTGTTGTGCATTAGCATATGTCTGATAATGCAGGTTGCTTCATTTTTGGATTTGCAGATTGTTTCATCATCTTTGATGCTTAGAGTAAAACCCTCAACTGTACAGAAGAAGCATGGAGTAGGTGGGAAGAAAGGGAGCATGAAAGCTGTTGCATTGAGCTGGAAATAATGGGGTTGCTTATCAGGATGGCATAAGCCCTTTCTAGTATGCCCAATACAAGAAAGTAGTATGGGAGGTTTTGTTGTCCAGTGCAGTTTTGGGAGGGGAGGTCTTTGTTGTGTTGGGGAGACAATAGTTTTGCTTGCTCATTGGTCATCTTCAAAATAAGCATCTTTATATTTTCACTTGTAATGACCAGGTCTGCTTGTCTACTACTTTGCCAGTCACAAATCCATAGCTTTGGTTCAGAGTAATTCTCAAAGTGCTTTTGCTGTTCTAGGAGTAGATTGTACCATGAGGAGGTGGAGAGGTGGATAGTAGGGAAGCCTCTCACTAAAACAGGGGCTTTGACTAAGTTTGCAGGCAGCTACAGGGGCTGAAGAATGTCTATCACAATGGGGTGTTGGAATTTTTCCAGTTGGTGTTGCATCAAGTATAGCTGTGTGGGAGGAGGGGGTTGTTTGGAGAGAGGAGGCTCTATAGCAGGTGTCCTCTTCTGGAGGGGTGTTTCTTTGCAGACTCATTTGACTATCTATGGAAAATCATTGTTCACCTAGGGGTGGATAATGCTGGGGGAGAGGAGTCAATCATTGTGGTATCTCCTTTGCCATCTCTATTCTATCCTTGGAACTCAGCACTGGTGAGACCAAGTGGTGGAAGAATTGTTAGAGAGGGGGACATGAGTGGGGACATAATCTCACCCTCCAATTCCTCCATTTCCAAAGGCTGGTTAGCTGTGGTGACATGTCTTTTTTCATTGTGGCTATATACACCAGCGGGTAAGGCTTGGTTGTGGCATCCAGGGTTAGTGGAGCACATGGTGGTAAGGGATCAAGGAGCCCCCAATTGATTTTAAGATTTCATTTGAATATTTTTGTCAAAACTATAGGAAAAACATTGTAACCACTTGTTAGTAGTAGTCACAGTCTGTGAAAAGTATTTTTTTTTATGGTTTTAACAAAAATATTCAAATAAAACTTTGAAATCAATTGAATTGTTTGTACTGTATTTTTTTACATTGTTTTGCAAAAAAAGCATTGTTCCCTGCACCCAGTGAGGGTGCAATTGAGATCAATGATGTTGTCATTTGTAGGCATATAAATGGGCATCATTGTGAGCATGGAAGCGCTAACACTGTTGAAAACAGGTAAGTAGTTATGATAGGTCACATGATGACATATCAATAGCTGAACGTTATAGCCGGTGCGTCAAAAATCGAGGACAAAGCGATGAGATGAACAATAGATAGATCACATGACATGTAAACACATGACTGAGGGAAAATTGCAGCAAAACGAGAACAAAAAATGGCGGGGTTAAGGGTAATAAAGCCGAGGTAAGTAGACCTCGGAAGTGTAAAGTTCAACGCCCGGCCCCCCCACAGGTCATTTTGCACTTCCACTGACAGGCGCTAGATTTCCTCGTACGCGCTGCCCGTACCGGTTTAGTTCTGCTTTGATGTCAATACATGGAAAGACCAACTCGGGAAAGCGGAAGCATCATGGGTTCAGAGGGGAGAAACAACCCTGACAACACGACCCGATAAGATTTTTGCAGTTCTTGGCTATTAGATAAACTATACATGCAAACCACTTCAAAATCAAATACAACGCTTTGTGTTTTCGTCTAATATGCGTGAATCCTGCCAAAACTTATTGAACAAGAGATGGATGTGTCTTATTTCTCGCTTTGGAAAATCATGGGGCCGGGCGCATGTAATGTTACGATTTTTTGTGGTTTGGAAAATCTAGTTATACAGACCTTTTGACTGCCTGACAAGGGTTACTCAACAGCTAGATTGATCAACAGGTCAGCTGCGAAAAATCAGAGAACGCGTAATATGCCACACAAATGCTGCCTATGTTTCCCACCTGTGATATCTCTTACTATTCTTTTTACTCACAATTTGTGCAGTTAAATTTAGACGAATCAATGCAACAATGTTAGTCAACATCATCCTTGATTTTTAATAGTCTTGCAGGGATACGATCTACCGGTCCACAGATAATGTGTCCTCGTTATCATTGTCTTATTGTGATTACAGATCCAAGAAAAGCTGCATCTGAACCTGAACAGAAGATAGGTCATCGCCGTCGTAGATTCCGAATATTCAAAAGTTTCATAATCTTATTTACAGATATACCGGGGTTTGCGGATGAAACTTTTAATATGAACACTTCCTTGTTCGTATCGCAATCGTGTTCCTGGAAATGTGAGGTTGAAGGCTGGGTCATCAGACGCGACAGGTGATAGATTTGTAGAAATAGATATGAACAGTAGAGCTGAAGGAGAATCGATTCTGCGGAGGCTCTTCAATGCAGGAAAGGCTGTTTTCGCTTCGACACAGGTTTGGAAAAAGTATTGATTATGAGGATATAGTTTCCCTACATCCAGCCAAAAGAGAGTCGGATGAGCGACACCAGCAATGTTGTCAGGATGAATGGCAAGGTGCTCAAGCACTGGACACATTGCCAGGAAAGGCTGTAGATATTTTCCTTTCCACGCCCACCCAGAGTGAAGGAGAAGGGAATGCAGATGAGGACCATGCATTTGGAGGAATGATAGTATTGTTTGCGAGTATCGTTTTGGTGACAAGGAACAGGAAAAGGCAAACCGACGGAGACGAGGAGCATGCAGAGCTCCAAGCAAAGGCTGTAAGTCTCGCTCCACGTTGCAAAAATCACGGATAGAAGTTTCCATAAAAATACGAAAATCTTCTAGGTTAGGAAGGAGGAAAGAATTCGAATCAAGAGGCTGTATGGGAACATCCTCAAGGAATACCGTGAGCGTAATCAGTGTCTCGTGAGTATGCCTGACTAGACGCAGAAGAGAAGAGGTCACGATATTTAAGGAAAGTTGGGTGATTCTATGCTGAATGGGAAGCATGGTAACGGCCGCTCCAAAGAATAATGGAGGCAGGAGAGTGAAGCCTTTAATGAAAGGACAATTATCCAATATATCCTTGATATATCTTTTAAATAAAGAATCAGAGTCATAAGTTTGGGGTGGTATGAAGCCGTGGACGACGATCTCCTTGACTAGGTTTCCATATTCTGGCGCTGTCGTAATTGTTCGAAGAAACAGCGGAACCTGTTCAAACCTCCGGAGCACGACGTCGTGGTAGAGAAGTGGAGTCACAACAGCATTCCAGAACCTAGAGACGGTTGAAAGAGAAAGTTTTGTTTGCATTGCCCAGGAAAACGTATCTTGTCTCCGCCAGGCGGGGGATAGAGCAAGAAGGAACTTTGGTGGGATCACTCGTAAGAAAATTGCCGACAGGATTTCTGGAGGAAGCTCTGGGCACTGGGCAATAAAACGTGGCGAAAAGGGCTGTGAATCTGAACCTGAAATTTCTGAGCCGCTCTCCGAGTCAGAAGATGCCGATGATAGCTCATCGTCGTCATCGGAGGATTCAGAGGCTGAATGATCTTCTTCATCAATATACTGAACATCATCGATATACTAAATAATGAATTCAATCGTTGTACATCGGATAGTTGGGATCAACACGTACATCTGTGAAATCGACGGAAAGCAAACTTGCAGAATCGTCCATCAAGATGAAAAGCAGAATTCAGCAATTGTTTCGAGTCGGATGTTAGAATGTGAACGCCAGGGCGAAGGACAAGGTCGACTCGTATAAGTTCAACCTGACACAGAAGGCTACCCAAAGAAATACGGTTTTGTCAGATGGAGTTCAAAATCTTGCTATCCAACTGGGGTAGTCCTGATATTGCAAGAGCTCACCTACAAACCAGCAGGTGTACGTATTTATACGTAGGAATCAATGATCACGGGTCGGTTATTCCAGGTTACATACTTCCATCAGCGAGTTAAGGAGATCAACGGAGAAATTATGTGACACAGTGGGGGCAAGGGTCACCATACTGCTGCATGGACACACCAACAATACTCTTGATACTCACCAAGTGAAGGACGTCGAACGTGATGAATAAGGCTGATCCCAGGGTGGTGTCATGCCATCCTCTCAGCGGCGCTGCTGTCTTACCAAAGGATAAGTACAGCATCCACTGTTGCGAGATTGATCAATGGTGCAGACTCGTCGGTGGTCACGGTATATCATCTTTCAAAACGAAATCCTTATCTATCTTCTACAATTTGGACCCTATGCCATGATCAATGTCGAGCAGGTATAATCAAAGGTTGCGCATTTGCACGAATTACCTGCCGCGCGTTCTTCACATTCTCCAGCGCTAACCTTGATAGATACTTAAATAGTATTAAATTACATTATTGATTCGGCTACAAAGACACGAAGGCGAAGTGTATGAGGGTAGTACAAAGACACCTAAAAGGAAGAAGACATCAGCATGTGTTTGGTTGACATTGGGATCCACAAAAGATCAGACATCCAAAGGAAGGTCGTTTCGACTCGCATCGCGCCGACCCCCACCTAGCATCATCGCACCACGAGGGCGGCCCACAACTCAGTGATCTTTGGGTTCGACCACCAAGGGGGAGAATCAATGTTCGGTATTGGGGGAGTACTCTAGATGAGGGCGCTCAAGTGGAAA
This sequence comes from Termitomyces sp. T73sscA, assembly GCA_017657235.1. NCBI lineage: Eukaryota > Fungi > Basidiomycota > Agaricomycetes > Agaricales > Lyophyllaceae > Termitomyces > Termitomyces sp. T73sscA. Next base: position 63,532 of record JAGGAP010000050.1, on the reverse strand, counting down.
CTGCGAATGTAGGAAGTGTTTCATCAAGAATGTATACGCAATAGAACGTAGACATAAACATATCGAGAAAAAGACTAACCATACAAAAGAGGCCGAATTCGATGCAAGAAGGATCTAAGCAGAAAAATATCAGCAAATGAATCAGAGAAGTGTATGTAGTGAGAATCAGACAAAATGGCACTGGCAAGTACACTAGGCGCTCAATGAACGCGAATCTGTTGCGAACAGATACTCTGTCTCTCGACATGGTCGTGTAAGACGGGGAAGAGAATTAAAGTCATCAGGGGAGTCCAACAAGAAAGGGATACTCACGCAGCACAAAGGTAGCGAAGCAGGAGCAAGCGACGAAAAATTTGTAGTTGCGGGTTGTTTGGTCAACTTTGTGAACGTCCGTGCGCGACTTATGAAATCTTTGGCGGACACGTACGATACGGACACCTGCCTGGGCTTTCCAGACGTGACTTTAGAATGGAGGCTAGTTTTTATGAGCGTTCAGGAACTTCATTTGTCAAACTAAGCGTACATTCCACAAGTGTATCACAAGTGTATCGTGTATATCAAATCGTCGCCATGATATATAATGTCCTCCATCCCTCCCTACAGCCCATATTTCTCCACAAACTCCCCATGATATTCCGCTAACTTATGCACATACTCCTCTGTCCCAGGACACAAGCACGTTAGCCTATAATGCCATTCTCCCTCCTTCTGACCAAACCCACTTCCAGGGGTGACACATATTCCGGTGCGGTCCAACAAACCCAGAGCATAAAACACATCAGGCTCCTTCCCCGCCTCCCGTGCAGCTTTCACCGCCTTATCCGACAGGGTAATCTTCGGATGGAGATACAAAGCCCCAGGGGAATCGACGCAGCTTACACCAGGCAACGAATTCAAGCGCTTGGCCATGATTTTGGTGCGCGAGGCAAGAGATTCGTGGATAGTGTTTGTTTCCTTCTCCCAGAGATCGTAACTTTCGTCACCAGGTTTGGGTGGGCGGATCATGCAGTCTACCCCAATCTGGCCGGATAAAGGCGGGCATAAGCCTACAGAGACCATCTTATAGATCTGCGCGATGATATCCTCGCTGATATTCGTGCACTCGAAGTATCCTCCACGCCTTCCACACTCTCCGAAAACACCCTTCGAGATGGAATGGAAAGAAAAGAGGGGTATAGGCGATTGAGTCTTCATAACAACTTTCTTGAATGACGTGAAAGGGTATTGATCACGTTGGTGGAGGTTATCCTGGTACACCTCGTCCGCGAGAAGCACAAGTGAATATTTCTCACACAATTCGACGAGTTTGATTTGTGTCGCCTCGTCAAGAAGCGCACCAGTGGGGTTGCCGGGGTTGATAATGACCAACACTCTAGTCTCGATGCCCTCCTTGGATGCCTTTTCAATTGCGGCCTCGACAGAAGCGACGGAGGTGGACCAGCCAGATGATTCATCAAGATAATAAGGGACGGCACTGCCGTTGTATTGCGCGAGGGTGGCGGTGTATAGTGGGTATTGTGGGATGGGGATTAGAACGCCACAGTTGGGCGAGTTTATCAGCATAGAGAGAAGGAGGGAAACACCGGCGGATGCACCAGCGGTGAGAAATATGTTGCTTGGGTTGCAGGGGTATCCGTCGCGATCTAATTCATTAGTCAAAGGAAGGAGTGGAAGGGATAGTGAAAGTACCTTCGATGAACTTTGCGACATTCTTTCGAATCAGGGGTACGCCTTGACTATGTGAGTAGGCACCGATAGAGCCGACCTCTTCTAATATCTCTTTGGCACGAGCGATGACATCCTGAGGAAACGCATGTGGAGCGAGCTCAGCAAGTGCAGGCCACTCGGCAAGTGCAGCCACCTAAGGAATATACAATCAGTGCACGAGTCATCCCAACACTGTGAATATACCTGTCTAGTAAAGGTAATTGGCGGCTGGTCCAGCCCCTTCTGTTGTGGGTTCCCAATATTGGATGAGATGACCTTGTCAAAGAGCAGTCCATGATCTTTCTCCTTCAGCTTGATTCTGTATTCCTCCGCCTTGATAGCCAGCTCGCCGCGGACGGCATACTCGACATTCTTTACGACGGGGTTGAGTGAGTCAAGAGTAAGAGGGCGCATCGTCGTTGCGTACGTCGAGGATCTTCGCAGAGATTGGTGAGAGGAAATGTGGATAATCGATGGGAACTGAGCAGGTCTGGAAATGTGCCTCAAGACTTTGTTGACCGGGGACATATGTCACCGAGGCTCTCTTAAGCTCGGCGCGTGACTCGCAAAAATTGCTACAAAGGATCGACGGGGTTTTTCACCAACGAACGGCTTTTGAAGGGGGCACTTTAATTGAGCAAGAACGGGTATATATGAGGTCCTCGAACGATGCGATATATACGCCAGTGGTACTTATATAGTTCCAAGCTTAGCGCTTAATTTTTGCTTTCACAGACTCATGTTGCGGAGTGTCAAAGTCTGATCCGAATCTAATCCGAACTGACCTCCTGACAGGGTCGGTCGGACGGCAAGTGCTCGGATCAGAGAGGTTACGCTCAAAACGAGAACGGCCCGTTCAGAAGACCAAGCATGGTAGAGCCTTTTTCGCTTCTATTGCTTAATTTACACGCTCGACGATCCTGAAGAGGCATTAAAGCTGTCAAATCAATGATCTGAACGAGGCCTACGGCCTCTTGTGATATTCCAGATGCATCGAATGCCACAAATCATCCAATCTAAATATCATCCTCTGGTCCATCCTCGATCATTTTTGCATATTCATCATAGCTGGCGAACGTCGGGAGCGCCTTCAGCTTCTTCCTCTGCTCGCGTGAGGTATCTTTTCTCTTTCGTTTTTTGCCACCTCCTTCATCTTCAATACCACCCCACTCCTCGGTAGCTTGAGCGGCACCCTCCTCTTCTGAACCATCCCAATCAATGAGGCCGTCGGGAACGTCACCGTCAAGAGGTATAAGATCCTCATTGTCCGAACCCTCGACTAGAGAAAATGCATCCCCTTCCTCGTCATCCTCGTTGGCCAGAGCTTCATTTTCACTGTCATCATCATCATCTAAGTCAGACGGAAGGTCGTCGTCGTCACTGTCCTCCAGAAGGTCTTCGTCGTCACCCTTGACTTTGGGCATTGACTGCTGCATTGCCTAGAAGCGACATCAGTATCTCTTGTTGCAGCGCGCAAGGGAATTCCTACCTTCCAAATCTCTGCCTCATCCTCGTCTTCTTCATCGCTGTCGTCTTGCTCATCCTTCTCTTTATCCTCATCAGATTCGACACCATCACTCTCCTCATCCTCATGACCCTTCCTCTTCCCAACCTTCGCCGCTTTTGCCTTTTCTCTCTCACTCTTTTGCGAAAAGTACTTGTGGTAGAACAACTAGCACACAAATCGTTACCATCATCCTCCCACAACAGTGCATATTCCAAGAATAACATACCTGGTCGACTGGCACATCTTCTGCCCTCTTTTGCAAGAACTGAGCCTCATTCATCAGTGCAGCGTCTTCCACTTCGCCTTTCAGTAGCTTCACTCCCGTCCCATCAAATGCGCTTGCAGCAGGCTGCATAGCACTAGCGCCTTTCGCCTTGCTCACGTCCTGCTTTGCCTTTTTCGGATTCTTATAGACGAACCGATCCAGGAAGTGCGAGAGCGTATTCTGCGAGAGATCTGCGCTGGCGGTAAGAGGCTGGGAAGTGAGCAGTTGTCTTGCATGGAGTGCGATGGCAGGGTGATAATGATGTAAGAGAGGTGTCTAGCAAGTAGACAATATCAAAACGAGAGAATTGAGAAAAGATCGATTGAGGCTCTTACAAGTTCCCATATTGGCGAGGAGGACGCATGTGCGTACAGCGGATCACGCTTCCGTGGGTCGTAGGGCTCAGCTTCAGGGTTCGCAGGCTCATTCAGGATGGAGCGCAGACCTGGTACAGTCCCGAATAGCTGTAATCAAACTGTCAACCTTAGGCACACGAACAAGGCCTTGAACACCGACCTCCCCAAGAAGATACAGGCCCCCGGCCACAAACTCTGTTGCCCCGCTCCCGCCGCTAGCCAGTAGCTGAACAAACCGTCGTACGATGGCCTTGACCCGCTCACCATTGGCGTTACCAGCATCTGCCTTGATAGACTTGAAGAGCAAGTTGAGATACATCGCCTGTTTAGACGACGCCGCTAATCGTATATCATGAAGAGAGTCGTATAAAGTACGATAGTACCGATCTACAATGGATTTTGAAGTTGATGTCGAGGTGGCGGAGGCAGACAAGGACAGTGTGGAGCTGATCTGTTGGATTAGAACGAGAGCCTGCAAGGAGATATTGAAAGTGGATGTGTGCGTAATGAGGAAGAGAGTATCGATGTGTTTGTTCAGCCTACAGGTCAATGAGCAGTTGACAAAAAAATTATGAGCTCAACGCACCCACTGTCCCCTGCATCGATTTTCGCAAACGGAAGAGCACGATTGACGCCAGTCAAAATGGCGGAAATCAGCCTCGAATGGGCATCCTCTACCTCCGTGAACCCAGCTGCCCCTTTGACCTCTGCCACCTTCCCCTTCCCCTTCTTCTTGCCATCGCGGACCTTCACTCTCCCTTTTTTATCCTTCACAACCTCGCCTTTCTCCTCTACAACATCTGCCTGTTCTACGCCCTCCTCCACCGGGTCCTCCCCCAAAAGCTCCTTGAACATCTCAAAATACACTTCAATCAGCTTCAACGCAACATCGCGGTCCCCGGGCGTCAACACGATCTGGTTAAACGTGATCGTCGCGTAATATCGCGCGTGCGCATTGCCGCTTTTCTTCTCAGAGGAAGCGGACGCGGACTTGGGTTTTGGCTTCGGCTTTGGCTCAGCATCGGTAAAACGAATGTGCGTTCCTTTGCTGGGAGGGAGAGACGGAACAGAGGGCGGTGCTGGAGGTCGAAGGACAAGGGCGATGATTTCGCGCACGACGACAGTTTTCATGGACGGGTGAGTTTGGAGAAGCTGGAGCAGGTGGTAGGATGCGCGGGAGCAAATAGGTTTCTCTATGTCCCCCTGTAATATTTGGTTAGTCGTCACTAACCAGCGTATTTGCAAGTAAAGCGACGTAAAACGTACAAGCTTGTTGACGAGGAGGCGGAGGAGATTTTGCTCTTGCTCAGGCTTGTCTCTAAGCAAAGTGAAAAGAAGACTTAGACATTGCGTACGAACGTATTGCAAGGGGTCCAACGACAAGGTCTGACGAAAACGAAGAATGAGTGAACTGAGCTCTCACGCAGCAGGGAAACAAACCTCCAAGATCTGGAGAATGGAGAAGAAATACTTCTTCAACCAGTCCTCATAGTACCAGCCGACGAGAACCTTGTCCTTGACGTCAGGATGATTCAACAATTGGTCGCGAAAGTACCTGAGCGCGTTCAAAGGAGATGAGCATTTCACGGTGCCATCCATAATTCTCGAACCTTACTTGAGCTTGCGATCGGGTGCGCCTCCACCAACCCACCAGTCCACGATGCACCGCAAGGCCTTCAAGCTCTCTTCCCTCCCACCCTTGCCCTTTCCGCGTTCCGCCATGCCCTTGAGCGTCTCCAGTGCCTTGGTGTTGTGCACGGGGCTGCTCTGCACGAGAAGTGTGAGCGCACTAAGTCTGTCGGACAAAGTCCCCGATTGTATAATTTTCGAGAGAAAAGTCGTCTCGGACGACGAAGAGTTGGAAGACGAAGACGACTGAAAAGCACGTATATCGGCATTATGGAGATCATTTGCTTTTTTGGTGAGCGATGCAAGCTGGTCTGGTGTGATCGCGGGCAGCGTGGATTTCTGCGGCGCTAAGGGCGGTATCGCGGCGTGCCACAGAGGAGTCGGCTCAAACACGAGCTTTGCATTTTTTTGCATAGCAGCCCACTACACTGTAGCGGGTTTTTGAAATTTCGCGTCAAGAGAAACTTTTGCTTGTTTATGTCTGTATTTTCACGACGTCAATCATTTGTACCTGACCTCCAGGAAACTTTCTAATAGTAACAACATGGCAAAAGCCATTTCGATGAAAACCGCGGAGCCCAGCGTTGCAAAGAAACCATCCAAAGTCGTATCGGGCGCCCCATCACAGCTCAATCAGTCAAGTCGGAAAGGCAAGCGCGCATGGCGGAAGAACATCGACATACAAGATGTAGAGCACGGCATGGAGGAGATGCGGGCAGAAGAAAGGGTCACAGGGTGCGCCTGGCCTACTACAACGCAATATGTTGTTGTGCTGACTGTTTCTCTGCAGTAAACCCTTACAGGCAACTAAAGACGAAGATCTTTTCCAAATCGACATTCAAGGCGACACACAAGGTCTGCTTCCTCCATCTGTCCTGCTAATATCGACCTTAATCGTATCCAGTTCGCAAATCCCTAAAAAAGTTCTCCCCTGCTCTCCTTACATCTACAAAAATACTTTCTCAGCGTTCTGCTGTCCCCGCCGTCTTCTCTCGACAGTCATCGGCGACCTCAAAAAAACGGAAAGCGCTTGTTAGCTATGAAGAAAAGGCTAGACTACTCAGGATCGGAAAACGTCCGCGCAAGGGCCCATTCAACAGCGTTGTAGACCCTACAGAGTTCGGTGCAGGGAGTGCTGTGCTCGAAATAAGCGAGGCCGTCAAGCAGAGCGGGGGATATGATGTATGGACGCCTTTGTCTGAAGAAGTCGAGATCAAGGATGGGCTCGAAACAGTGCAACCCAAGAAAATCAAGGTAGGATCATGGTCGTACGCTCACTTTGATATACCTACTAATTCGTACAGGCACCCGCGACTAAACATGTGCGAGAAGCCATAGAACTGCAAGCTGTGATGGAACCTCATCAGGGAACATCATACAATCCAACTGCTGAAGCACATCAAGAACTTCTCTTGCAGGCACACGATGCCGAAGAGCGACGAGTTCGCGACGCGGAGAAACATGCAGAGATAAAAGAGAAAATGGAAATTGCCAAGGGGGAAGCTGAGGAAGCCAAGCCTGGTGTTGCATTAGGGATGAAGCTCCAGGAAGAGATGAACGAGGAGGAGGAGGAGGAGGATGCAGAAAAGCATGAGGAGGCACCTGCAAAGAGGCAGCCTACGAGAAAAACGGGTGCGCAGCGGAGAAAGGCGGCTCAATTGCTCGCTGAGGTATGTTCTATCAAAAACAACAACTGTCTTATTGGCGAAATTTAAATCTCAAAATTAGAAACGCGAGTTGGCCGAGCGAGCCATGCGAAAACGAATGTTGGCAGCTATACCCTCTGCAAGGACCCTACGACGGACAAATGCCAAGCTCTTGTCTGCGCGAGAACAAGAGTTGGTTCAGAAACGCTCTGCAGAGTTGCTGAACCTGAGAAAACATGGACTCTCCGGGAAAAGATTAGGGAAACACAAAGTGCCTGCGGGCCAAGTCGATGTGCAGCTCGGCGAGGATTTGAGCGAGTCACTACGAGCACTCAAAGTACGTATACTCCAGTCACTGCTTACTGTCTGGTCTAATTGCTTGAATAGCCGGAAGGAAATTTATTCCGTGACCGGTTCCTCAGCATGCAGCATCGCGCGCTTGTGGAACCCCGCGTTCTCGTCGCGTAAGTCACTATTCCATAGTTTCAGATGGCGCAACTAATGCAATCACTCAGGCCCAAGAGGCGTAGGACAAAGATTATTGAATACGAAAAACATGCATGGAAACGGTTCGAGTAGCACAGTAGTAGATATGTCAATTGATTGCCGGGCCGGCAGCTGTACAGTTCATTCAGCCACAGAAACACAGCCACAAGATGGTCGCAAGCAGAGTAGAATTCTTATGTAACGCTCGTAAGTATAGACTCTCCCCAATGGCCGCCACAAAACCCAGCAAGAAGGCCAGCGCCGCCAAGCGTACGTCCCCCGCCGTCCCTTTTGTACGCGCGACTCATTTCCACACAGCCGCGCCCAAGGACAGCAAGGCCAAGGCCGCCAAAAAGGCTGCGCTCCAGGGCGCCCACTCCCATGCTTCTCGCAAAACAAGGACCTCTGCGTCGTTCCACCGTCCCAAGACCCTTCGCCTTGCCCGGGATCCTAAATACCCCCGCAAGTCCATCCCCCATGCGCCCCGGATGGATCAGTTCAGGACGATCGTCTCGTGAGTTGTTTTTGCGGAGGCTGGCGTGGAGATCTATGTCTCTGACTCGGTTTTGTCCAGGCCCTTGAACACGGAGTCGGCCATGAAGAAGATCGAGGAGCACAACACTTTGGTGTTCATTGTTGACATCCGGTCAAACAAGCGTCAAATCAAGGACGCCGTGAAGAAGCTGTATGATGTCCAGGCTGCTAAAATCAACACCCTCATTCGGTATGTCTCCCGCATCCTTCATTTTTTTCTCGAGTGCTTATTTTTTTCCAGCCCCGACGGAAAGAAGAAGGCCTATGTGCGCCTGACCGCTGACCACGATGCTTTGGATGTCGCCAACAAGGTGTGTTCTTTGTATCCTTTGCAACAACTTGTTCCGACAAACGTGATTGGCAGATTGGCTTCATCTAAACTGGTGGGATGGATGATGGCCTTTACATACTTTCTTCTATGCTTTACCCGTATGTATCATGAATCAACATGCTGACTATCATGAACACCATCCATACGTATTGTCTAAGAATGAATGCTCTTCTGGGCTTGAGTTGAATTTGATTGAGCCTGAATGAGAATTGTGATGCCGTGGGAACTTATTTTTTTGTGATTGACGCGCCGGAGCGAGTTAAGCGTGTCATCTCTCCCTTCAATGTTTCGAATAGCCCTTACCCGCCCACCCCGCGCGGTCCTTCCTTCAACAACGCGGTGGCGGCGGCTTAAATCTACTGGAACATCGTTCGTCTCCTGCCGTGTCCACGATGAGTTCCACTAACTTGTATTAGCACCCCGCCTTCGGATAAGAAGACGTCCAACAAGGTCAAGCCCAAAAGTTCCAAACCTACAAAGGGCAAGGACATTGATCTCCGTGCTCTAGTTACCGAGGATGGGTGCGTGTCAAACGTCGCCTGAACCCGTTAGCATGGGCTTACGACATGTGCTACTAGACTCTCATATAGCGAACTCCACAAGTGTGTGGATACACCTTGTTATGATTCAGCTAATAATTGAGTGCGCAGGACATTGTTTAGCATGTCAGAAGACGAGTTGGAGACAGTACTCAAGGAGCCAACAAGGTACCTTGCTATTTCACGAACTTCCGACCGCTCTTTAAATCTGATTCGCCTTCTTCAGACTTGCAGAGACGGAGTCGGAATTGTTTGGGAAAACGTACGCTATCTCTTCTCTAAACGAGTTCAAAATTTAGCTAGTATTCAGAGAAATCCTCGACCAAGGGCGTCCCACACGCCTCGACCCAAACAATCTGCCAACACCTCCACTTGATCCTAGCCAGCCATGCACCGAGGAACAATACGCCGCGTCGCTAGTCCATGGGCGCGGTGTACACGTTCCTATCCAGCACAAACCCAAGTACGGCGTTCCTGCCGCGAACATCCAGTTCCGCTCGCATCACCCAGAACTACTGGAGCTCTTCACACACTTTGCCACGCATGTCGCCTCATCACTGGGCATACCCTGTTCGCGGCCCGTATACCTGCCGCACAAACGGTCGCTCTGGACGGTGCTGCGCTCTCCGTTCGTCCACAAGAAAAGCCAGGAGAACTTTGAGCGCATTGTGTACAAGCGCGCGGTGAAGGCGTGGGATGCGGATCCAGAGGTTATCGACAAGTGGTTCATGTATTTGCGGAGGCACGCGATGGGCGGAGTAGGCATGAGGACGACCAAGTGGGAACGGCTGCCGTTCAATGTCGGGCGTACGCGGCTCGAGACTGTTTCAAAACTGGAGCCGACATCTGGAGAAAAAATCAAAGCGCTCGGGGAGAAGATTGTCACGGCAGAGCTGGTGGCGCAGGACAAGGCAAAGGTGGTCGCGACGATCCGTGCGGCGGAATAGAGATCTAGTAATCTACATTTAGCTTAGATTAGATAAGATGCTAATCTATTGTTCTTCATAGTCGATCGTTCTGGCTATTGTTCTGAATTCACTTGCTTTCCAATGTCTCCCCGTCCTGCGCCAGTCGATGACTTTCCTACGCAAACCTCGATTACACAGGCCGAAACCGAGGCTGTCCTGCGTCGCCACATCCCCGCCAACGCAGAACAGGCACCGGGGCTCGCCAAGACGTCACACATGCAGTTTCTTGTCCGCAATCTCGTCCAGGGATTCCCCGCAAGATATGTAAGCCAAGACGCCAGCCAGCCGTGGCTGCTGTTCTGGACCATCCAGGCATTCAGCATCCTCCAAGTAGGCATCGATCCAAGCAATAAACAGCGGTATGCATGCATGGACTTGCTGCACACTGCACTCGCTCACCCCTTGTATACAGCATGATAAACAAGATCATGGCCGCGCAGCACCCGGATGGTGGCTTCTGCGGTGGCCCCGGCCAAGCAGCCCATCTCTTGCCAACCTACGCGTCCGTGTGCGCGCTCGCCATCGTTGGTCGGCCAGGCCCCGAAGGTGGCTGGGACCAGATCGACAGGTGCGCATGATCTCGTCGATCATCAACTTGATTCAATGACTGATGTCGGTACAGAAAGAAACTGTACGCCTTCTTCATGTCGCTGAAACAACCCGACGGCTCCTTCCTTGTCTCCCACCACGCCGAAGTCGATGTCCGGTACGTCGTCAATCGCGCTGATTCAGACGTGCTAAAGCATCGTGTACAGTGGGATATACTGTCTCCTTGTAACAGCCACGCTCCTCGACATTCTCACACCCGAGCTGGTCGAAGGCACTGCGTCCTTCATCGCCTCCTGCCAGACCTACGAAGGAGGATTCGCCTCGGCATCGCAACCATATTACGCTGCTCAGCCAGGCGATCTCGTAAACTCGACGCATCTGCTAGAAACGCCGCGTCCGCCTCTTGGCGAAGCCCACGGTGGGTATACATTCTGTGCACTCGCAGCGTGGGTGCTACTGTTACCCTTCCGTGACGAAAGCGAAAGCGACGAGAAGCCGCCTTCTATTGACGGTGGCAAACTCCTGAGGTGGCTGGTGATGATGCAAGGGAATGAGATAGAGCTAGGTGGTTTCCGGGGGCGCACGAACAAGCTGGTAGACGGCTGCTATTCGTGGTGGTGCGGAGGCGCATTTGCACTGCTAGAGGCACTGGGAGTAGGAAAACAAGATCACGATGTACCCCCAGCCAAAGCAGACGAGCCGACGACGGAGGGGTGGGCTGACGTTGACGGTTCGTCTACATCTCGCAATCGAGTATGTCAACTGACAGAAGCCACAGAATCATTATACAACCGACGAGCACTGCAAGAATATCTCTTGTACGCAGGCCAGCATCCAGCGGGAGGCCTCCGAGATAAGCCACCAAAGTAAGCCCGCTTCGATTCTCAGAAACGGTCGCTCATATGGAGCAGAAACCCGGATGCCTACCATACGCTGTACTGCCTCTCTGGCCTCTCAAGTGCACAACACCGCGTCTCTCCTTCAGACGCGCGACGTCAGCAGATTCGTAGTTCTTGGGATGCTTCCGGTACGTTCCCCACCAGGTTACTCGAATCACAAATCATGGTGTCTCGTAGACTCGAGCATCAGTGGGAGTGTATTGCCTAACAAGATCAAGCAAAAAATCGTCGAAGAAGCACTGGCTTGGGCAGAAGAGAAGGGCGGATCAATCGTCGTCGGCGGCGCAGAGAACCGTGTGGTACGTTCTGAAGACATACTCTCACAGAAATGAATCTGCTTACTTTTTCTAATCAAGAACGCAACACATCCGCTATTCAATATCACAATCACTCATACAGAAGGAATAATGGCGTATTTTTATGGGCAAACATCGCTGCAACGTTCATAGGCGGCACGACGGATACATAACAAACGTTGGAAGTATTTATGTGTAAAAACTAAGTACGCTGGATGGGACATTGTCATGTGTATATGTCTATGTCGTGATTTGTCTAGATATATAAAGGGTGTATAATACGCATATTGCACAAACAACATTCTTGAAGATCGACTAGATTATTTTAATGGTGGTAACAAAGATGTAAGCAGATTGTAAGTACCCGATTAAGATGTGGTGGTTGGTCGCGTATGCGACATCCGTTCCTCTTCCTTCCTCTGCGACAAGGTTGCAACGAGATTTTCAGTTAAAAGTTGAAGTTGCCCCGCAAAGCTCTTGATCAACCAGACGGTGTGCCCTGGACAACCTAATTGTCACAAACTTTGACCCAAAGTAAACAAGGACGAAGACATACAGTAACAGTTTCACCGTCCGACTTTGTACCCTCGCTCGATTCAAGGTCCGTAACTTTCCTATTGGACTCTTGATCGTTTTCCACCTGAACACCGCTTTTGCTCGTCGAGTCTGCGCTTGGCTCCACGACAGCCGCTTTCAATTCACAGTCCTCGGTCATAGATCCATTTTTATCCGCACTTGGTTCCCCAACAACTCCTTTTTCCGCGTCAGCCTCTGCATTTTGAGCGTCCTTATCAACAACGTCCTTCACGGGTGGCTGTCCATCTCTAGTAGCTTTCTCTCTTCCACCTCGTTCCCTGTGTTTTGAATGCTGGCCCTTCCCCCTTCCCGGGCCCTTTGCACGCGACTTCTTCGCATCCGTCCGATGCCCGCGTCCTCCCTTCGTACCACGCCTTTCTCTCGCTTTCTTCTCTGCAAACTCGACGACCTCTTTCACGCGCTTGATCTGCTCAGGATCATTCCACCACCCATGCGCAGACGGAAGCGCGTCCTTGGAGTGCGAGTATATACACTTGTTATCGCCGAACTTGCACGAAGAAAGGAGATAATACAAGCACACGTTTTGGCCTCTACAACCGATTCCGTTAAACGATTTATCAACCACAAATCCCACTCACAGATCATCACGAACACTCTTCTCATCGGGCGCATGCGAGAAATCACACTCGGCCCCCCGCGCACACCCGTCGTGGTTGTAAAACCTACACGGCACGCCGTTCCCCATGTGATTACAATCACTCGAGTCCGAAGGTTCCGCAATCTCCAGCTTGTCGTCCTCATACCGTGGAAACGCAAAATCCACAGGCTCGCCATCGGGAGTGACCTCAAAGAGAGGAGGATAAAGAACGTGGCTGCCAATTTTGGTCGCTTGGAGGAGAGATAGTGTGCGTCCGAGAGAACTGTGCGCGAGAACGTGAACGGGGTCGTATGCGATTACTGTCTCAAAGTCTGGGGTAGAGCAAAAGCAAAAAGGTTCAATCGGAACAAGAGGAAGGAAGCCAAGACATCCTCACCGATTTTCGCAGCGGGTAAAAGACCCTGTTCAAGTCGTGCCAGGCCTCTATAGAACCGCGCCTCGAGTGATTTAGGGTCAAACGAGAGTGCACGCGTAGCTGCGTGCGCTGCGTCGACATACCTAAATCAACGTGTTTCAAGAAAGAAAAAAAAAAACCACATCAACCACCTACTCACAATTCACGTCGTACATACGCCTTTGCGAGCTTCAAATAAAACTCTGGATTCGACGGGGATAGATTCGTCGCATCGAAATAACACGCAGAGGCGCCGACACAGTCATTCTGATCGAACAACGCATCGCCCTAGACAACCCCATAGTCAGATGAATGGGTGGGGGCTCTCATCAAGATTTTTTCACTAACCACTTGACACGCCTCCTCCGCCAACCTATGATTCCGCTCTCTATGCTCCACGCGGCGCATCGCACGATACCTCAACGCCTCCTCCCTCGCCCGTATCTGTTCCTTCGCAGTCAACGGCGTAAGCTGCACAATATCCACGCTCTCCGTACTTCCGCTCGGGTTAATAGTCATAGCGCCATCGTGCGGCTTCAAGATCTCATCAGAGAGCGCCATATTCTGGATCTCTGCGGAAAAATGAGACGAGGACATTGTGCAGGACGTGGCAGGAACGTGGGTCGTACTATGAGGTGTTCCAGCCCAGTCCAGTCCAGCCTATTGTAAAGTCTCAAAAGTCCCAAATTTCGGATCACTCACGTGATGTGAAGCCTGTGATCGCGTATGTGATCAATGCAGAATCACGTCACAGCCGTTCCGAGGCCACCACGATGACATTCGTCAACGACCCAATGCACGACGAAATAAACCTCATTCGACTGGTAAGACGCCTAGAACGGGACACACCAGAACAACCAGAGAACGAAGTGTCGCCAGAAACATGGATCAAGGCCCAAGGCATGTTGCAGGTACGGGCCTTGTCGTCGTCGGCAGTTTTATACTAACGATCTGAAGAAAGTGAAATTCGCACGGGGGCTTTTGAAGAACGTCGAATCACACGACAACGACGACGAGGACCAATCTCCGCAAGTCACCAACTCGACGACATATCCCCACAGGAAGAGAGCACAGCGCCTCGACGACATCCGTACAAAACTCTCCAAGATCGAATCACACTTTAAACTCGTCGAAAAAGTGCGTCTCCATGCCTCGCAACAACACAGTATACACATACCTCCATGTAGCCTGAACCGACACGACCGCCCTCGATCCTCTCCAGCATCCCCCGCCCCGCCCCAGTGCCAGCCCCTCTCGACCTTCCCTCAAGTCCACAGGAACCACCACCAGTCCCCACGGACTCTCTGCTCCTCCCCGCCGACGACCCATCCACCAGCACCAGCTTCTCCTTCCCAACGCCCATGACCCTCATCCCAACCACCCCTCCCCCGGCCTCCGTGCCCACCGCCGTAACAACCGGCGTCGCACCCCGCTTCAACGGATTCCTACAGAGCTCAAGCGCGATCCAAGAAGAGCTCCTAGAGCAAGTCGCGCACATGGCATCGCAGCTCAAGCGGAACACGGTACATTTCTCTGAGCTTCTAAGACGGGACCAGGGTGTCGTGGATGACGCAAAGGAGAAGCTGGAGCGCAATTTCGATGTGATGCAGAAGGAGAGGGTGAGGTTGCGGGACCATAGAGGCAAGAGCTGGGGGACGACGTGGTTGAGTGTACTTGTCGTGCTTGCGGTGTTGGTCTTGTTCGTAATGATGGTTGGTATTATTAGACTTACTTAGGGCAGTAGCATCATCAACAGTTACATTGTTCTTAGATCATTCTGCATGAGTATCATATCCTAAAGGACACCCGAACACACCCCCTCAAGCCACTCGACATCACTCCTCACCATAGTCAAATTCTCGTACCCTCCCTCGGTAATCACAACAACATCCTCGATCCTAACGCCACCCACACTCTCATACCTCCCCAAAACCTCCATATCCACAACCTCCGACTCACGGACCTTTGCACGGCCCAACAAATGCGGAGAAAAATAGATCCCCGGCTCAACTGTAACAACCATACCCTGCTCCAAAGGCCTACGGAGCCTCAAATACCTATACAGACTCTGATGGCCCCACTTTGCCTCGTCCACACCAGGCTTGGCGCCGTCGCCTAGCACGACAACGTTCCCTGTGACCGGGTCGGTGGGCTTCGAAACGGTGGGAACATCATGCACGTCCAAACCGAGCGAGTGGCCGAGTCCATGCGGAAAGAAAGCGGCAGTGATCCCCGAAGCGAGGATCGCCTCCTCGGTGTGCGCGGCGCCAGAGCGGAAGATGCCTAGACGCTGGAACCCACGGATGAGGGTGCGGTGACAGACGAGCTGCACTTGGTCCCAGTGCATACCCGGCTTGAGCAGCGCAAAAGAGGCGTTCTGCATCTCCAGGACGAGGGAGTATATCGCACGGGCCTCGGGCGTGAACTTGCCGCCGTTGCCGACGGGCATGGTACGCGTGATGTCAGAAGCGTAGTTGGTCCATTCGCAGCCTGCGTCGATGAGTAGTACTTGAGGGACGATCTCGTTATTGGACGCAGTGAGGGAAGCAGAGTTGTGGTGGGAGACGGGGCCCCAGGCGAAATCACGGTCGTTGCAGCAATAGTGCAGCGTCGAGGCACGTGTGGAGGCAGCGACGATGGGGAGATATGCTTGTTGTGCAGCCCTAGAACGTGTGTCAAGAAGATATGATAGCAATCTAGCAATACATACCCTTCGCGCCTGCACGAGGCGACGAAAATCGCCTCTGCCTCTGCCTCCTTTTCGATGAGCCATTCACCGGGGAGAAGAGGGCGATCTGCTGCGCCTTGGCGTAGACCGTTCTTGACAGCATGGCCAAGCACCCGCATCACGACCTCGTGCGCCCGCGAGCTGATTGCGTTCGCGCGGCGGATGAGGTCGATCTCATACGCGTCTTTGGTAAGACGTGCGTTCTGGAGAGCAGTGAGGAGGTAATAGTCCGTGACTGCGACCGAGTCTTGCGCGAGAGCAAGCGCAGTGTAGGCTTGCGGCAGTTCAGGGTAGAGGGGCGAGTTGTGAGGGAGAGTGTGGACGAGTGTCCCTGGGAGAAGAGTCGCAAGCGCCGCCTGCAACGCAGGGGGATGGTCGACCCGCGTGACGTCGTGCGACTCTGCAGCGACAGAGAGAGACGGGGGCGGAACAGACCACATGATGTCGTCCTCGTTTGCCTCGGGGATGAAGAGGTCGACCGAGGTCTGCGTGGCGAGCAGCAGCGCAGAGGGCACATTACAGCCAGTCAAGTAGTAAAAGTTGGACTCTTGTCGAAACACCAGCTCGCGGTCTGTATCATGGCGACACGCAGTGGCCTCTCCCGCAAGAAGCAGGACTTGCGGCTACAAAAAGTCAACAAAAGCCTCGACCCAGCTGTGCGCCGCACCTTTGTCTTCTCCGCAGCAGGCAACAGCTCGAGGAGCTGCTGAAAGGTCTTTCGAACATGGCTGGAAGCTGTGGAAAGTCAGGCAGCTGGCGATGGCGGTTGACAAGAAACTGGCCTGGATACAATGTCATCGTCAAGGTCGGCCCTCGGATCAATGTTGTCCCTCTCCAAAGCGGAAAAGTCTTACATCCAAGCCGGCCTCCTCGCCGCGCCCCCCTCTCGCCCAGACGGCCGCTCATTGCTCGACTACCGCTCCATCGCCCTCGAAACTGGCGTCGCACCCCTCGCCAATGGGAGCGCACGACTGAGCATCGGCGGAGGCACAGAGGTCATCGCCGCAACAAAGCTCGAAGTCGAATCAGTCGACGGCGGTCGCATCGTATGCACTGTCTCCTGGTGAGCCGCGCATCTCACCCGCTTACTTCACTAACCAAAGCCCAAGCTCGCCCTCTGCCTATCCACACATCTCCTCGTCTGCGCTCGACGACATCCAAGCAGACCTCACCTCACTGCTACACCAAACCCTCTCGCATCCCTCACTGCACCCACAAAACCTGACCATCCTCAAACACACAAAATCCTGGCTACTCAACCTCGACGTCGTCGTCCTCGCGGACGCAGGCAACGTCCTCGATGCCTTGTTCATGGCCTCGCGCGCCGCACTATGGGACACACGCGTGCCGCGTACCAGAGGCGTCGAATACAAGGCATCCAAGAGGCAGGAAATGGACGTCGACGAGGACGAGCACGAGACCGCACAGAAGCAGAGCGGGTTCGACACGCGCGTGTTGCCCAAAGCGACTGACTTTGAGCTTCCCGACTACTGGGACGAGGGGGACGTCTTGGACGGCAGGGACCGGTGGCCGGTCGCAGTTACACTCAACCTTGCAAGTCCCTCCCAGCGAAAATGACGAACTAAGATTGATCCTCTCCTCAGGAACCACCAGCCCATTTCCTCGACGCTACGGCGCAAGAGGAGGCGGCGTCCCCGCTCAAGCTCCTTTTACTCTTCTCGTTCAAAGATGCACATGCTGTCCTACAAGGCATGCGAATGCTTGGTCCCGGCGAGCTCACACTCTCGCGTCTCAAAGAACTACTCAAGGCACGTTCCTCTCTCCTCTTGTCAACGCATCTCACATGAACCCAGGTCGGCGAGGTCTATGCTCGAGAGCTCCTCGCCTCTCTAAACACAAAGCTCAAAGACGAAGATGTGCGGCGTACTCTGAAAGCTAGAGAACGTTTCCAACTTCATCGATAATTTACCTGTAATATCCCACGTCATCGAATGATCAATTTTTAACATCACTCGACATGGAATACTTTGATCATCTCACTTTTCATGAGCAATCACACCCCGAAACTAGCCTCACAGCCCTTTGCATGGTGGTCTCGGGCAATGAGCACCATCATGGAAATTCCCTTCGATGGGGTCGTCATACAACTTGGAAGCATCAATATATTAGTATCTACCACTAGTATTCTTCCCTTTGACTTCGTTCACCTGATGAACTATACCTTAGAGAACAAAGGAGTTGGCACCTTATCCATTCGCGGAGAACTTCACCTTACGTGTCTCAACTAAGAATAAGAGCAATCACTGTACACGTTCCTGACAAGAAACTCGCGATGGGAACACCAGTTCCAGTCACGCCGGTACTCGTCAGTTTTCAGTCAAATGGTAGGCTAGTTATGATACGTACTCCCCTCTTCCTTCATCAGGATCTCCCAGACGGACTCAAAGCCATGTGTTTCTCAGTCGTACTACTCCAAGTCCTGTCAGCAGCAACCTTGGTATCAGCTCAATCAGCTCAAAATCCTGCAAGCCGCCCTGCCCGTCAGCGTACTTGGTCTGACGATATCTATTTCCCATAGGTCATCAACGTCGGCGGCGACCCAGACCCGAACAACCACCAATTCCTCCCAAACAATCTCATCAACATCAACACAGGCACCACTATTACTTTCCGGTTCACCAGCTCGTGAGTAGTAAAGAGTTCAAGTTCTCTGCTCTCTGGGTGATCAATATCAATTCAATTTTCTGCGGACTAGACCTGGCAATCACAGTATCACCCAGTCTAGCTTTGCCAACCCCTGTATTCCTATTCCCGGTGGTTTCGATTCAGGCTGGGTATTCACCTGGAACAGCGTCTCTACGCCAGAATGGAATCTGACCATCACCGACGCCTCTTCCCGTGAGTCCCTCAAGGGGTTGGTTCTTCACGAATAACTGTGTCCTACTATCCATCCATCCATCCAACAGCCATCTGGTTCTTCTGCAAACAGCTCGTGCCCCTCGTTCATTGTTCAGCTGGCGAGTACCCAAACAACCTGCATTTAATCTCCAGATCTATTATTATTAAATGTGATCCCTAGGCATGGTCGGAGCAATCAACCCGCCAACTTCCGGCAGCAACACTTTCGGCGCCTACCTAAACAACGCGCAAAATTTCCGCGGTGATTCCGGTGTATGTGACTCAGTAAACCTCAATGCATCCCCAGTAATCTGCCTTTTTTCACAGCAAGGACTCGAGGGTGCCCTCGTTGGCATTGGCGCCTCGGCATCTACAGGTCCAGGACCTGCTATCAGCGGTGCCTTCTTTCAATTCAAAACCGCAGCTCCTTTATCTACATTCACCTCAGCTGGCAGCAGTGGTCCCACATCCACATTTGGCAGCAGCAACTCTACACTTGCAAAAAGCAGCATTTTGAATGGGTCACTGACCCCTTCAACTTTTCAATCTCAAACAACCACTTCCAGCTCTCAATTTTCAACCATACCTCAGTCCAGCTCTGTACCACCACCACCACCCATACAACCATTCCACAGTAATTCAAATGGGTCACTGACCTCTTCAACTTCTCAATCTCAAACAACAACTTCCAGCTCCCAATCTACGAGTCAGTCCAGCTCTATACCACCACACAACCAATCATCCAACAGCATACTTTTGGATGCTATCATCGGGCCTATTATATTCGGAGTCCTAATTGTAATTCTCCTATTCATGAGCAGAAAAAAACTACTCTTTTGGTCCTCAAAAAAAATGGACACAGGTATGTATGGCAAACCCACCACCATGATCCTAATACTTCCCATGCTAATTGAAACCAAGTCAATTCTTTCCAGCTTCCTCAATCTCATTCTCAAGGATCCTCTCAGCTACAAGCTAGCACAGTAAATAGACAAAATGCCCTTGTAAATCACATCTCTGATCATGATGAGGCTGGAGTGTCCACTGCTTCTCATGCTCATGGCATAGTGCAAGCACCTACTCATAGACATTGGTGGGCACGACTTTGGCACAGAGACTCTGGAATAGGTATTGTTGGCCTTTTGACTTTGAGTCCATTCAACTCTGAACTATATATAGTTGAAGCTTTTCCTCCTTCTTTAAGGTCTCATCAACAAATAGTCAAGCACAAGCCTTTTCTTCCTGGTTATGCACCCCATGTTGCACCACAATGGACTTCTCATAACAGTATTGAAACAATTGTGGCTGACCCACGTGTCCAGGAGCTAGAAGAGATGGTACTTGCTCTTCAAGAGGAGATTGAAGAAACACGCCAGAATCAGTCTGGAGTACAGAATGGAACACTTATGAGAGAAATGGTTACAACAACTTCTCACAATGTATTGCTGAATGAACATGGTCAACAAGAACATGGAGATCATGAAAGTGTAGCAGTATCAACTACAGTAGTTTGATGGTTTATTGTTGACCATTGTACCATGAGACATGCAAGCATGAAAAATTAACAAAAAACTATTTAGCACTGGATAAGGATTGAAACCAGGACTTGGGACACCCTCAGTCATACTGAGGTGTGTACCTTTTATCCTATTTCACTTACACTTACTAAGATACAATGATATGTTTATATTGACAAAAATCAAGTCTTATACAACAACACCATCCAATAACCAATCTTTAATAACACACATGTCTTTTAGCCTTGAAGGGGCATGGGTCATGACAGGTTTGATTGTAACTTACTGAATTACTAACTAGATAGATCTCGAGAATGCCTGACCCATAACAAGCAGATTAACTGTTATCGGTAATCCCACGTCATCAGATGACAGTTTCTGAGCATCATCGAATTTTAAGGTCCTTCTGATTCATCAGCATCAGGAGTCGCCAAGGAGTTATGGAATACTTGGATCATCTCATGAACAATCGCACACCGAAACTGATTCTATGCTCACAGCACCTGTACTTTGATCGGGCAGTAAAACCAGTCTGTCGTTCGTCTTTGCATGGTGGTCTCGGGATGAGTAACACGACGAACACTTGCACCATCATGGAAATTCCCGCCGATGGGTTGCCATGTAATTTGGAAGCATCAATCTATTATTATCTTGGTATTCTTCCGATTTACTTATACCTTTTCCTGCATAACAATAATTCTTTAGCGGTTTATGACACAATCCATGAGAACGTCTTACCAATTTTAGTCTAGGAAAAATTTATTACCTACAAGTTCAATGTCGTCAAGCCTTCTGCGATTTTTCAGGACACATGCGCTATATATGCCAACGGCGACAAATCGAGGCGCGGCTCAGTCAACGAATGTGGCAAAAGTTATCCCACGTCCTGTTGTCCGCAGCAACGTACATGTCATAGTCAGAGACCAAAGGAGTTGGCATCTTAGAACTTCACCGCTTTACGTGTCTCAACTAAGAATAAGAGCAATGTCATAGGACACACAATAACCGCGTTCTCAAGAAACTTGCAATGGGAACTGCAGGGTGCATTTGTTACATAACGTGAGATTTCGCCTCCGTTAGCGCTGCATCTCATCTGTTGTGATAGGTCTTTACCACGAGTTTCAGTCGTGCCGTCATTTGTCAGTTTTCTCAAATAAGTAGGCTAGTGGAGTGTGATACATACTCCCATCTTCCTCCCCAGGCGGACTAAAAGCTATGCGTCTCTCAGTCGTACTGCCCGTCCTGTCAGCAGCAACCTTGGCGTTAGCTCAAAATCCTGCAAGCCGCCCTGCTCACAAGCGTACTACCTACATGATGGTCTGACAATATCTCCCGTAGGTTATTGACGTTGGTGGCGACCCAGGCCAGAACATATATCAATTCTTCCCAAATACTCTCAGTAATATTTCAGCTAATACCACTATCACCTTCCGTTTCACTGGCGCGTGAGTTCACTGCTCTACCATCTTCACACGTTACTCTGTAATAACTGATCAATTGTGGAATAGACCTGGGAATCACAGTATCACCCAGACTAGCTTTAACACTCCCTGTGAACCTCTTCCCGGCGGTTTCGATTCCGGCTGGGTCTTGATCCCTGAAACCAATGTCTCCACTGCGCCAGAATGGAATTTGACCATTACCAATGCCTCTTCTCGTGAGTCCCTGTTCTTCTTTGTGTCCTAAACTCTGCGACAAATATCCATCCAATAGCCATTTGGTTCTTCTGTAAACAGCTTTCTCCGCTCGTTCATTGTTCAGCTGGCGAGTAACAACCCAATGCATTGCATTTAATTTTCAGATCTATTGAATGTGATCCCTTTAGGCATGGTTGGAGCGATCAACCCGCCTAGTTCTGGAAACACTTTCAGTGCCTACCAGAGTAACGCGGAAAAATTCAGCGGTGATTCTGGTGTATGTAACTGATATTTACCTCATGTTTTCCTAGTTAATTTGCCTTTTCACAGCAAGGAGAGGGTGCTCTCGTTGGCATTGGCGCCTCGGCATCTACAGGCCCAGGACCTGCTGTCAGTGGCGCCGAATTTTTCACGGGAGCTCCTTTAGCTACGTCCACCTCAGCTAGCGGTTCCACTGGCAGCAACTCTACAGGATCTACAGGATCTACAGGATCTACAGGATCTACAGGAAGTCCGAGTGGGTCACTGACCGTGACTGCAAACTTGTTTATAGTCGCACTAAGCATGATCCTTGGAAGCTACCTGTGCATGGCCTAAACTGATGTGACGGTTCTGAACTTGGTGGCCTCTTATTCAGTACGACATTGATTGCCCCTGACAGTCTCTTAATTCATATCTACAGTCATTTTGTCAATCCTTGGTAGTTGTGCGATCTTCTATTTATTAGATCTCGTTCAATGATATCCTTTTCGTACCGTAAAGTTTTTCGCTCGCATTTAGGCACTCTGGGATGAAATGGTCCCAAATCATCGTATTCATAAGAGGCACAAAAATTACAGCGATCCACACCTAGGATATTGTCTATACTTTGTAGCGACGCCCTGTTGAGGTGAAGAACGTCTGGAGAATATATATTTGTACCCTGGATAGTAAGTAGTAGGCGTGAGCGGGCCACAAGAATACAGAAAGGCGAAAAACGTACACAGCCATTCCAATTATTCCCGCTGTTTGCAGAATTGCGTACCAGAATATTCGGCTAGAAATAAGGGCAGTAAGGCAAGAGTCTTAGAGCAGTGACGCAAACGCACTTTTGTGTTGACTTGACAACGTCAAATCCACGGTTTTCATTAGTGTGGAAGCTGGAATGATAGATGAGAGCAATCCGCGAAAGAATGGTGAGTGGTACGAACTGCTTTTGTAGGCGTTTGATGCCCATGAGCATGTTGTTCAGTCGAAAGACGCTCTCCTCCAACGCGCTCGTTTGTTCTGATATCTGTCCGGGCTTTGCTGGGGCCTCTCGCCGCGGCTCACTCTCTACCATAATGTCAAAGTCGACCAATTTGCCCGTTAAGGTACTGATATCGTTTTCAAAACAGAATGAGTACTCTCCAACGGCGTTGGCAGTTAACACGTAGTCTCCCTGTCGCTCACGTTCGCCGGAGAGTAATAGCTTTTCATTCGGATCTTTAATGTCGAAGTCAATGTCAAAGGAGCCTCCTGATTGAACGGCAAAGTAGAACTTGAAAGAAGAAAACAAAAGTTAGGTGGGTGAAGACAGAAGAAGAGGCAAAGTTAGGGGTACCCCAATCTTCTCCCCAGCTTTGTCAACATCGGCATAGAAACATAGGCGCTCATTAGCACCGATCAGGGTCGTGAGTGCAGCACTGTAGGCTGTGATAGATAGAGAAAGAAGAAAAAGAAAGGTGGAGAGTAGGGGGACCATGGACGAACTGTGTGCTGTCGTGTGCCTGTGCTGGCAGGATGATCGGAGTTTCAAGCACGACCTCTCACTTTTGTAATTGTACGCTCAGTAGACCCTCCACCGCCTTGCCATGGTATGTTTTCTCTTCCGCCATGAACATTCATTTCTGACCACCCAACAGTCAACAAACTGCAGACGCCGCCTCATTCGCGACTTCAAGCGCTTGTCCACCGACCCTCCAGGAGGCATCTCCGGTAGCCCATGTCCTGACAACATCATGCTCTGGAACGCCGTCATCTTCGGTCCAGGTGTGTCCTCTCCTATGTCGCCCTGTGAACGCCGTTGACATCCGCACTCTGCCAATGCCAACAGCGGACACACCCTTTGAGGATGGCACATTCAAACTCATACTTACGTTTGACGAGTCATACCCAAACAAACCGCCCACCGTCAAGTTCCTGTCGCGAATGTTTCACCCCAACGTCTATGCGAATGGAGAGCTTTGTTTGGATATCCTGCAGAATCGATGGAGCCCGACGTATGACGTGACGGCCATCCTGACAAGCGTGCAGAGTCTGTTGCATGATCCGAATCCTGGCAGCCCGGCCAATGCTGAGGCAGCCATGTTGTACAGGGAAAATATGAAGGAGTATGTGAGGAGGGTCAAGGAGACGGTGGAGGAGAGTTGGATGGATCCTGGCGAAGGAGACAAGGACAAGGACAAAGACAAGGAGGCAGATGAGGAGGCACCAACGACATAATGGGGCGAGGTCTCAATACTGTGATGGACCGATCTGCACTTTAAAGAGCTTGCGGGAGGAGCGGTGCGTTTATTCAACATCTAGCATTGTACACATTTGGACTTGTGCGATAATTATACTCTATTCCTTTCACCTTATTGAACTCGTCAGATTTCACCATCGGCCACGAGGATGGCATGTAGAGGATGGAGGGGAGCATCGGTAGCAGCAAGAGTTACCTCCCCGGTTCCAATGTTCAATCAGTAGCAAAATCAGTAGCAATTCTGCGCGAACACACTTACAGGCAAGACGTGTGGGACCACTGGTCTCGAACCTTCTTCCTTTTGACCATGTTTGACAACTTCACCAACAAATTGTACCCACAGTTTCAGGTGGACAGAGCCATCTATTATAATTGGTCTGGAATTGAGCATTGTGAATTGGAATAAATTGACAGACAGCGATCGATGTTCGAATTACAGACAAAATTACATTGGACGTGCTTTGGTAGGTTGCGTGGGCCAGTTAGCACCGCACAACCGTCAAGCCCGGGGCCCACGACAAGGGAGCACGAGAAGGACAGAACCCTTCTTTCCCCGGGAACAAATGGCCCCTGACAACATGATAAAAACATTATCTGGTCGCGCCGAAGTGGAAACATGATCCAGACTCTGGTCTGGCAGGTACAAGGAGCGCTACATGAAGAAGGGATAGACGGACCAGCCGTCAAAGAACAAACACAAAGTTAAAAAAAAATGGGGTGCTAAGATAAATGCCATTGCACCTTTTATATCTATCTTTTCTGTGGCACTGGCCACAAGCTAAGGCCATGCATGCCAAGTCCGAATGGACCATTGTTTCCTAAAGAACAAGTGGAGTGTTCAACCCTGTGATGGACTATAGCAACGCTATTGACCTCGTGTCCGACCCTTAACACATGAGTTTGTGGGTCCCGTATGATAAGAAACGACGTATCGAATCATGGGTTACATCGTTGCACTGAGGGTCGCCACATTTAGACGGTCTCTATTGGAGAGTGAATGGTCTATTATGACGAGTGTTGCTTTTGATGACTTTCTATTCCATAGAAAAGAGACGTGCCGATACCATGCTGTGGTAAGTGTGGCGCACATCATATGAGAATGCGGGCAACTAAGGAGATCCCAAAGAAATTCCCATCAGAAGTCGTCATCTCCGCAGAATTCGCCTCGAGGCTTGTCGGAACATAAAAAAATAGTGATTCGGGTTGCGTGGTATCAAGGGAACACGTGTATGGCGCCCCGAGGTTCAATTTGCTAAAATAGTCTATTGCGACGGACGGGGATATGATTCCTTTCTATTTCTAGGGCCTAGGGTCAAACTTGTTTTCAGGAGATATCCGTTCCCCTGTAAAGTGACCGCGAGGCCACAGAATTGGACCGTTTCCGATGACATTTTTGCTGAGTATGACTCACACCCGGCAAGAGAAAATAGACAACTCTTGTTTGAACACATAGCAGTATGGCTAGTTTATCATATTGTACGACTTCAGCGATCGGAACATCTGAAGGATAAGGCAATCGCATTTCCTACGATGTGCAATTGAAGCCAACGGGATTCACAACATTTTCGCAGTCAATTTGTCGTGAATCTTCAGATGTAGCAATAGCGTCAAAATCGATGAAACGAATATCGGGGCATGGTGCCGAACCACTACATTGCAGACTCGCTAGTGTCGGGGAAGCAACATTCCCTACCATGGGGCCCCATGTCAAGTCTGAGATCTGGAAAAGAGAAGTGTCGCAACCGCCCGTGGCACCAGAGTAGGAGGTACACTGTGAAATGAACGCGACAGAATCCGTCAAATTAGAGATTTGGAAGTCACGGAAGACTAGCAGTGGCAACAATTGAGTTTCATGTATATAATGGACACATATTTCTAGTCTAGAAGACGTACCCATATTTCGAGCGTATCCAAGACCACCGCCGCCGCCTTCAAACAAACAAATAAGTACGAGTATGACAGAAAAAACGGTAAGATATACCGTTTGGAGGAAAATTTTGTTGTATTCCACTATGGTGTGTCAATCTCAGAATGCAAAATGATCAGTTTTCCCCGGGAAACTCACGTCCACGTTTTCACATATGCCGCATATGTTGTTCCAAGGCATGCTACTCTTTCCGCTGTAACATTCTCAATCCTTTCATATACGCCCGGATATTGGCCTATAGATCTATACTCAATTATTAAATAGACCTAGGACCCACAGTTGAGAGAGGAACTTACCCAATCGCGATCCCACGTCCTCCATGAAAGACAGAATCTTGGATCAGGATATTTGTAGAGTTTGCTTTAGTAGAAATGTTATCGTCTCCGCAGGTGACTGTCCAATTCCGGAACGTAATGCGGTCCGAATAGAAGGTATCGACTCCATCCGTGTTTATTGTAGAAGCCTATAGTTGTTTCAAACAATTTTGAGATGAATGGGAGAACTATACGCATACAGAGGTAGACGAAGTAGAGTTGATATAGATAGAGTCAAGGAGGATATCTTCCGCATTCTTGATCGCCATCGTCCAAAATTGAGATTGTACAAATCGTAGATTGGTGAAATGCGAGTCTGTGGTGTTCGTGATCATGAGACTTATTGGTCGTCCGGGAAGATTGCCTACTCCGTTCGCGAGGTCATACCTAATGGGTGGATATTGGGAATCAAGATTTAGACAAGCAAGAAAATGTACCAGATTTGGCCATTTCCGTCAAATGTTCCGGTTCCGTGACCGTTGAATGTAATCCTATTGCCTCCAAGCATCCACGCTGTGGTCATATTTACATAACCAAGTGGGAGCCCATTAGCTCTCCAATAGGTTGTGTTAGTTCCCCACTAAGCATTCAGTAAAACGAGTACGCATGGTAAGTCAAGACGTAGCATACAAGTAGAGTGCTTCGAAGATCGATAACGACATTGTGAAGACCAGTCGTTTGTAACACGCTTTCCACATGGAACGTCGCATCGTCAAAAATGATGTGACCGTCCCTCTCACAGTCCTTGAACGCCTTTCGTATCGCAGGTGCGTCGTCGCTCACGCCGTCTGCACTCGCATGGACCCTACAAACTCTTGCAGTGTTTGACGCCCCATATGCATCAACGAAAGGTCTTCCAGCCAATAGAAAGTACAATGTCACAAGAAAAGCCAGGGAAAATTTCAACATATTGGTTCAGCTCGTTTGAAACGAGGTTAGACGCAAGAGAAAATCAGGGACGGATTTATGTTTTCATTGCGGATAGAAAAGACTCCACCTTACGTTGCGAGTGGTCATGTGTGACTATTCGAAGAGGATGATGCCGGACCGTTGTGCTATGAAAGTTGATAGTAAAGACACATGATTATAGTAGTGGAGTGAACTTACGCAAAGTCTCCGCCGAAATGCGTCCGCAAATCAGATTGCAACGGAGAGAACTTCTGTTCGCGTGTCGAATTATGAGAACATCTTCCGATGGCAGAAAACGGCAAGAACCAGGAGTTAGAAGCCAAAGACGAAAATAAACACAACATGCATCAATGTTCATAGTCAGGCGACTGATGGTCCAACGGGTAAATCAGCATATGATGATACGCAGGCGAGGTCTGCGATTGATCAACGTCAAGGTCACTATCGAAGGACCGACCGAGCAGGATAGCGTTACCATGAAAGGACTCAAGATGGGAAGGCCCGGCTAATAAAAATCCTCTGAAAGACCAACCAGAATTCTCCTTGCTACGATGTACAATTGAATCCAATAGGATCTAGGATGTTCTTACAATTTATCCTCCTTGAAAGACTGGTTGTCTCAACGGAGTCAAAATTAACGAACTGGATACCAGGGCATGGCGCAGAGCCACTGCACTGCAAAGTTGCGAGCGTAGTGGAAGCAACATTGCCTGACATCGGACCCCATGTGACATCCGAAATCTGGAAAAGAGAGGTGTCACAGCCGCCTGTTGCGCCAGAGAAGGAGGTACACTGCGTGATGCTTGCGACAGAGTTGGTCAAGTCTTTAAGTTTAAAATCTCGGAAAGCTGCATAGAAGAAGTTAAAAGAAGCTGTTCAAATCAAAAGACTTACTGAGGTTTTTTGCGTAGCCAAGGCCACCACCTCCCCCTATAACAATCAAAGAATAGTGTCGGAAGACGGGAGCATCACCCACCATTGGGAGGGAAACCTTGTTGAACTCCTCTACCCAAATGACGTCAGGTTGAGAGGGATAGTCAGTTGTATGGGTTACTCACGTCCAGGTTTTTATATATGCTGCATATCTTGTTCCAAGGCATGTCACTCGTTCAGCTGTAACATTCTCGATCGTTTCGTATACACCAACGTATTGGCCTATTGACCTATGAACTCATACGTGAGATAAAGCCCACTGGAACACGGGTACAATTCTTTACCCAATCGAGACACCAAGCCCTCCATGAAAGACAGAATCCTGAATCAAGATATTTGTTGAGTTTGCTTTCAGGGAGATATTATCGTCGCCACCAGTAACGGTCCAATTGCGAAATGTTATGTGATTGGAAAAAAAGGTGTCAACTCCGTCTGTGTTTCGTGCAGGCGCCTATATGCATTCGTGACCATGCATCAGAAGACTTCCTTTAAAAGCAAGCGGCATACCGAGCTCGAAGACGTGGAATTGATATAGATAGAGTCAAGGGTAACGTCCTCCGAATGATCGATAGCCATGGTCCAGAATTGGGACTGCACAAAACGTAAGCCGGTGAATCGCGAGGTGGTGGTGTTCGTTATCATGATACTAATTGGGCGGCCGGGGAGGTTCGACACTCCATTTGTAAAATCATACCTAATGAAAAAATATCAAATGACAATCTACATATGAAAATGAAATGAAAGATAGACACCATAACTGGCCATTCCCGTCGAATGTCCCGGTTCCATAACCATTAAACATGACGCGATCACCACCAAACATCCACGCGGTTGTCTGGTTCTGATATCCAAGCGGTAGTCCATGAGCTCTCCAATAGGTGATGTTGCTTCCCCACTAAACAAATCAATGCAACGAATATCATTAGAAGAAAGTTGTCGTACAAGCAATGTACTCTTGAGGTCGATGACAACATTAGATAGGCCAGTTGTCTGTAACACGCTCTCCACATGAAACGTCGCATTGTCAAAAATTATGTGCCCATCTTGTTTACATTCTTCAAATGCATTCCGTATAGCAGGTGCATCGTCGCTCACACCATCTACGCTGGGATGGACTCGGCACACTTTGAGAGCGTTTGCTAAGTTGCCCGCATGGACGCAAAGAAGAAAACTATAAGAAAAGAGAGAAATGTATGGGAACAGTTTCGACATCATTAATGGATTTTGGCGAAGACATGCGAGCGTATAAATATCGGAGAGTTACAAACAAGGCCCGGTTCAGAGAGGTCATGCACCGGTCATCGCGGGCCGGTAACGGCGTTGAAAAACATGCGCAAACACTCGCCCAAGTCCCATTCTCGGCGTTCCGAAGCTCACATTTATTCAATTATAAGTGGTGCAAGCTGGTCGTCACGTTGGAGGGATACCTTGGAGGAGAGCCAATGTGGTTCATGTCCCCTGGAGACTGACCACAACTAAGACTCGGATATATGGATGGTTTTAATCCCCAACAGAAACTGTCATCAATTAAGTTAGGAACGAGTAATGTGGTACACGTTGTGGGCACGTG
This sequence comes from Termitomyces sp. T73sscA, assembly GCA_017657235.1. Classification (NCBI taxonomy): domain Eukaryota; kingdom Fungi; phylum Basidiomycota; class Agaricomycetes; order Agaricales; family Lyophyllaceae; genus Termitomyces; species Termitomyces sp. T73sscA. The sequence goes on along the minus strand of JAGGAP010000050.1, from coordinate 33,352 downwards.
ACGGATGCCCCAGCCGCAGAGGGAAAACATACTATACAGTTGTTACATATGGATCAAAGTGGAACCCAGGATAACCCTCAGTCATTGTGATACAAAGACTGAGGTATGTCCTAAGGCACTTACTCAATATCACAGTGCTGACTGTTAAATAGTATATTTGTATCTAACAGGTACTTACAATATACGTTGTTGTAATACAAGGACCGAGTATATCTGTATCTAACAATTAAGACTCTCCTCCAGTGCTCACAGATGCATTTTTGGACTTATATCAAACTCCATCTACATTTTTTATTTCATTCTGCTCTATATCAAACTCCTATACCTGAGAACAATTTTGTGCTGTTATACAACAGCAGAGATTGTATAGAAAGTCTGCAAATGCAAACAACAGATCAAGAAACTTCACAGTCCAGAAGAAAGTTGGCCCAACAAACACTAACCCATATACAAGGAACTGAGGATAGAACAGTCCAGTGTGAACTTGAAAGTTATGTCAAGCAATTTTGCCCATAAAAGTTATCCAAAGCAGTTGCTATTATCCAGATTGTTGGAGCAATTGAAAGATCTTCCTATGACAGAGATGCACAAACATCAGCCACATCAGAATACATCAAACTCCTTGACAACATACAGCTGCAGTCTGAATTTCAAGAAAAGAGAAGAAGTATCTGCATTGTTATCAGAGATTACAACCAGTATTGAAAATGAGAATGACCAATTGTCCCAGTCAATATCTACCCACAAGAGAAGGAGACCTGACTCACTTGACTCTGAAAACAATGAAGTCAAATGGTTCATCTCTGCTATCATGAAAGATAGAGGTGGAACCTTTGAAAATGACTTTGACAGAGAGTGTCAGGTTCTGCTGATCTCAAGGGCTACACACACAGGGTGAGTCCTTGCTAGGTGGATGTCTAAGTACACCTCTGGAGCTAATTCTGAGTGCTACAGGCTCAGAAGGGTGCTAGGGATGCAAGGCTTAAACTTCAGGGTTCTGGTGGGTGCTCTGGAGCAAGTGTAATGAGATCTGGGGCTGGGAAACAATAAAAGTGAGGCACACATGGCAGAGCAGGGCTAAGGTGCAATGAGTAAGGGTAGTAGGAGCACAGGCGGAGCCAATCACAAGAGGAGATGGGCAAATAGTTGTATTAGATGAGTAGATAGAAGAGCAAGTATAAGAAGCAGGCATAAGGGAAATTGAAACAAGTAGGAATAAAAAGAAAGAGGCAAGACAACAAAGTTGGAGTCAAAACAATGACAAAAAAGCTATATGAGACAAGACAGAATAAAACAAGTTGGAGAATATGAGAGACAAGACACAAAATATGAGTGAAGTACCAAACAAAACTGGAGGTTATGTTAATATCAAGACTACTGTATCCTATTGAGGTACTCTGCTTAAGTAGGAGTGCCCTGAAACTGAGTGGGCAAGCTCTGGAGCTCCTAAGCAAGCTCTGGAGCTCTTGAGCAAGCTCTGGTAGTATCTACAGCAGAGTGGAACATTGGTGCCAGACAGTGGTCTGATCAAGGCACAGAGGCAAGCAGTAGCAGGTCTGATTGAGGCATTTGATCAGGGTGCAGTAGTATGCAGCTGAATAGGGCAGATGTTAGTGCTGAAGATCTGATTAAAGTGCTGGATTAGGTGTGGAGATGCAGAGCTGGGTCTGCTAGGGATAGCAGGTCTAATTAAGGTGCAAGGGCAGGGTGGTGGTAGGTCTGATTAAGGTGTAGATGCTATCTGATTAGTGTGGGTGATGGTTGCTGTTAGCAAGCACCAGCTGATGAATGGGTGACATGAGAAGGCAGTGGCATGCAGGGTTGATAGGAGTTTAGCAGAGCCAAACTAGGGGCTCTAGAAGTCTAGTGGAGATGCTCCAGAGTTCAGGGCCTATGTGTGAGTGTTGGAGGTATGCAAAGCAGCCTGGAGGAATGGCATGAATTGTAACATCACCCCTTCTTCAGCATCAAGTTCTTATAAAATGCACAGTGAGCAGTAGCTGTACCTGCAAGCTCAAAGTCTGATGTGCAGTCAAAGCCTGATGCTATCAGAGGAGCTAAAGCCTCCTCAAAACAAAAGGAAAAAAAATTGTGAGTTGAACTTCACTTTTTGCTTTTTATATCTTGCTCTCCCTTGCTGCTTTTGCCTACTTCTCCCTCCTGTAGAGACAAAACTCTATATTTGTGGGAGGCATACACGGAGTGCCAAACAGCATACAAGTAGCAATGCAATTTCCAGCAGATTGCAGAGATGTACTGGCAGCATGAGTATTTGTAGTATTTGTTAATCATGTGCTGATTGTTAATTGCAGAGGTCCAGAAGCACACTCCAACTCCAGGGCCATCCAATCTGAGGTGGGTAGCAGTAGTGCAAAGTAGCCCCATTTTCTGCAGCCATCTCCTGTGTATTACAGTCAGCCTCAGTTAGGTCCCAGCCAGGTGTAGGCAGTTCTGGGAGTGGAGCAGGTGGTGCAGGCAGCTGTTATGCTGGAGCAATTTGCAGTGGCATTGGAGTATTACTGGGGCCCTTTGCTTTTGCTGGAGTTGTGTCAGGCAGATGCTCTAGTGAGTGCTTTTGTCAGTTTGTTGTGAATGTATGTTAACTAAGGCAATAGTATTGATTGTGAGAGAAAGGTATGAGTTCAAAGCACTAGTTGCAGGGTCATAGCAGGATTTCTCCATTTGCAATGTGTGCCATTCTAGGTGCAAGCATTGCTCTATGGCTGAAGCATAGTGGGCTCATTGCATCAGCTACAAGTAAGGATGGAAGGAGGCTTGAGTGCTAGAGAAAATGGAGGCATTGCAAATCAGGAATCTGAAATGGGGTCATTGACAGGGTTGGGGATAAGGGTGGGAGCAGTGGAGATAGTAGGGGCAGGCAGCTTAGCAGAGCAATTAGAAGGCAAGAGCAAGTAGCAGGCCTCATCTGAGTTTTCTATGTAGAGTTCTCAGGCAGCTCTGCTTGCCAAATAGTCCCATCAGTCTCTGGGCACTAGTCCTCCAGAGTTCCATCTTTGTCAGCATGGCTGGTGGATGGAAGATAGAGGTTGTGCTCAAGGGAGCAGAGGTCCCTCAGAGAAAAGCACCACAGAGGAGCTTATTGAAGTTGCTTTGGGAGCTAGCAGAGGCATGTCAGAAGCTGGTAGTGGAGCAGTGCATGTAGGCCAGGCTTTAAGTATTATGGAATGCAATGGTAAGAGAAGCAGGCAGCGCTATGGGACAAAGTAGCAGGGCTTTAGGAGAGGTTGAAGCAGGGTGTGAGAAGACAGTTGCTAATGCTGGCTGAGGAGGAGGTCTAGAGGCTCACAGTGATGAATTCAAAATTGAGCTAAGTGCTGTCTGGGTAGGTGGTGACTTAACTTTTGAGCAAGTAGTTTTGCAAGAGTCTCAGAAAACTCGCTATGAGATTTGAAGTCTGCAAGGCAGCCTGAAGGAATGGCATGGATTATGACAGAGAGATTAAAAAAAAAGAGCACTCATCAAAGACTCAAAGCTCCTCTAGTTTGAAGCAGAACAGATGGCTTAAGAGACAGGAAATCCAAACACTAGAAAGTTTTGAAATATGCCAGAATACTTCAGTAGAAAGTCAGGAGAGAAAAATCAAACAACACATCATGTTTGCTCAAACAGCTCTTTTAAGGTTTTTTCTCCAAAGAGTGAGCAACATCATTAATGGAAGACTCTGCAATCCTGATGTCCTTCTCAGCTTGCACAATCATGTTGAAGCTCTTCATGAGAATTGAGGGCATTTTAGAGAGCATAACATTGTCCTTGAAAAGAGCAATCCTGCACAAAAAGTCAAAAGTCTCAGCTAATGGATCACCACATAGGGCATTTATACCAAAGCAGTTCAGTTCACACTTCTGCACTGGAAGGAAGAGCTATGAGAATTATCAGAATTATCAAATTTGACAAAGCAGTTGGAGCTAAAATTGCAGGCAGACAGTGAATGGTATCAAGTACTTCAATCATGGAGGTATCAGTGAAAATTTGCCTTCATCTGATTGTCTAGTAATGCTAAGTCAGGTATGCAAGTAATTCAACTCTCCTGATCAGAAACTACTGACAAGCTTGGTAAACTCATCACTTACTACTTCTTTCTCTGCCACAGGTCTCTGTTTTAAAACTCAACTCAGCCACTAAACACACTGTAAATCTCTATCCACATTTTTTAAAAAATAGTAACACTAATCAAAGTCAACACTTTTGAGAAACTACTCTTCATGAACTTGGTCTTAACTGTTCTGAAGAAAGAATTTGAGCTGTTTGCAATTTCCAAAACTTGGCTTTATCCATTAACACTAGACATGCTTGGAATGCCAGATAATCCAGCTGAAGCTCAATTTCTTTGAAACCAGAGAGACATCAAAACTGCAAAAAGTTGTTTCTCTGGGTTTTTTAGGTTCAAGCTGCTACCAGGGATGTACAATTACCCAATACATGCCATTTCAAACTCCAGGTCAAATGCACTAAGGTAAGTTAGTCACTATCCAGTCAGCAGAAGAGTTTAATTTGAATTCAGTGATTTGTCACTTGGACATTTCTGGTTTCTCAATATGAGACTTTTCAGTAAACAGTTGATATGGATTTGCTCTTAGTCCAACCACACTTTGGTCTTATAGAAGTCAGATGTTATAAAAATATATGACTATGCCCAATGCATTTTCACTAGAAAGCAGAGCAAATCAATATCATTGGTGGAGAGTATTATGTTGATAGAAACAATTCTTTGAACAAAGAGCTTCTCTAAACATCTAGGGATTTGTGAACAGCCTTGTCATGTTGGTAGCAAAGCACATTGTAGAAGTATACAACTCTCTCACATTTAACAATAATTCATACAGTGTTTCTTCTGAAAAAGTTTTGAGATACTATGAACTATACAGCATTAATGTTCTTACAGATCTGTGGAAACTACTCAACCCTTGAGATGCTCTAGGTATTTTGTCTAAACAGTTGTCTGACTCATTCCTAATAATTATTGGAATAGAAGTTGACTCTAGCTAAGAACAATATCTTGATAGAACTCAATAAGTTTCTTAAACAACTTAAAAGAAAAACCTTTATATTTTAAATATAAGGACTGGCAGAGACTTGCTGGATATGGTATTTTAATGTCTTTTCATTGACAACTATGCCTGTTAAATATTTATCATAAGTTGGCCAAACATCTGGGCAATAATTTTACAAAAATGCTGCTATTAGAGCAGATTTGATCTGAGCAAAAAGAAAAATCAAAGTTTTAGATGGAGTCTGCTTACTTGAGAGCAAGGCTTGGATCAACAAAAATGCAGGTGTGGTTATAGAGACAAATACATGCCTAATAGGCTTGGTATTTTAGTACTCTAGCACCAAGCTTTCATTTTAAGGAGACATACCTTCAAAATTTTCCTTTTGCTATATTTTCTACCTTGAAACCTTGAATATTGCAAGTGCAATTTTAGATACAGTAAGTGCCTGCATTTGACCAGATGTTTTTATGAAAGGCAATTACAAACTAAGAGTCCTGCATATTCTTGGCAAGAACAATGTCATTCCAGACTTATTATTCAGATCAAGATTCTTAAAGGTGGTCAAAATCAAACCTGAGCTAAAGTTCAACATGTTTCAACCTCAATGAACTTTGCTAGAGGCAGCCAAAAAATAGTAACTTAAAGTACCTGCTTCAAGCAACCTGAAAGGAATGTCTGAGTGTGAGTGCTTCACAAATGTGCAATTGCTTTGAGTGCATCCATTAATAACAACACTTTTGGCAATTACTTAACTCATACTTACATTTCATTTGTATCCATGACTTTTCTCTAGAACCAACTCCAGACACTTTATCATTATACACAGGATACATATGCTACTACATCAAACTTGAATTAGTTTCAACTTACTTATTAGGCATCTGCAACAAGCTCAAGCTGTATTTTCTCTCTATTTGCCACAATTGAAAGAGCACTCATTGAAAACACTAGCAGAGTGTATAACTTTTGTCAAACCCAACAAGAAAAAAAAGCTCTGTTGATCCAAGAAGATCTGCTCCACATTAAAAATCATTATGCTTGGTTAAACCAGTTCAATAATGGACTCTTTCTTGCAATGCTTTTGATGGAATTATATAGTTTATTACACATTGTTGAAGAATTGACCATGTCAAATGATCATGCACTAAGGAATGACCAGAAAGCAGTCAAGATCTGGACAGTCATAATCTAAGATGATAAATTTGAATTTCTCCTGCCATCTTATCCAATCTCTTCTTTGAGGCAACAAGATTCTCATTTAGAAATTTACCAATTATGCAGATATTGACACTTCAAGCTATACTATGCACTAAAATAAAGATCAGTACCCCTAGTTGAAAGAAGATGGTTCAAGACTGACTTGCTGATAGTTAATTGCCCATCTGAAAATCTTTTTTTATGACTCAGTAGCAGGTCAGTCCCCCAAAACTGGGGTGACAACATTCTTAGCATGCTCCTATATTTTTTTCAAGCCTTCAGCAAGTAGTCCTTTAAAGTATGGCAGCATTATATCCAGAAAAAACTCTATTTTAATGCACATGTTGATGTTTGAACAAATTCTATCAAAGGAGGATAAATGTTTTTGATGACCATTACCTTCTTATTTTTTTTTTCCTTACTTATTTTTCTTTCTTTTTAGACATCTTCTCATCTTTTCTTTTATTTCTTTCTTATTCTCTCTGAGCTCCAGACACTTACTTCTTTTCTTTTGTCTTAAATGTTGTTTTTGCCCCTTTTTGCTTTGTTTCTAGTTTCTAGAAAAAAAGATAAGGCTTTTTGAACAATTTTCTTTATTACTATCTTTTTGTACCATTGCTATTGGGACCTCAATACATACTTAGAGTAAGGGAGAGAGCTTGATATGCTGCTTCTGTCAACAACCCAAACCATTGCCCTACAAAGCATGTTAAAATCAACCAACCAACTGATTGGTCAAGTATAAACTATATTTATACTAGTCCAACAAGTGGTGCAAGCTGGTAGTTACATAAAAGGATACTTTAGAAGGGAGTGTGTTATTTATAGAGACTTAGTTGGTGTATAAAAGAATGATATTGTGTTTATGTACCTTTTAATTATAGAAGACTAATAGATATGTAAATTGTATGTTTGTATCTACAAGTTAATGAAATACATATCTCAGTTAGTGTATACATGACTAAGGTATGTATCACCTCCAAATCCAATTTTATATTCTTTTCTCTCCTGTAGTACACTGCCCACGTGCTTGATGGATACAATGTGCATATACTGCAATTCCTCTTCAACACTTCCTTGGACTCATGGTAAGCATTAATCATTACATAATCAAAGAGTTAGGACAGAACTTGTGGTGTTGAAAATGCAGTAACAGCTTTGTGAATAAGTCTGCAATGTTCTCTGCACTAGGCATATATTTTATTTTGATCTTTCTATTCTTAACTGACTAGCAAATGAAATAGTATTGAACATTAATGTGTTTGACTTGGTTGTAGCTTCTATTATTTTCTGCAATTGTGATTGAACTGCAAAATATGAAACACTAAGTTCAATCTCTGCTAGTGCTGAAAACATCCACTATGCATATTTAGTGGCCCTTCTCAACACGATATACTCTGCTTCTGTTGTAGATGTTGAGACAGTATTCTAATATTTAGTGCTTCAGCACATAGATTTTTCAGCCTAATTTTAACACAAATTTTCAGGTATTGATGTTTGCTACCAAGTCCAAATATAATATCTGCATGGTAAGTAGTTAGTATACTCTAGTCCTTTATATTGGAGCTTGTATGAGATTATGTCTTTGATGTACTGCATAACATGGAGTAATGCTAACTAATGGGATTTTTCATGATTCATCATGAATCAACTGAGAAAAGTAATGGCAAATACAATGTCAGCACAAGTATTGATTTGAGCATACATCATCAAATCAAGCACTTCAGAATATAGCTTATTAGTAATCTTCATACATTGTGGGTGCCTGAGATCAATTCAATATGACTTCAAAAAAAAGAGGCATATATTTTTGAGGTGCAATCAGCCATCTCAAATTTCTCAAGTATGCACTTCAAGTACTTTTTTTAGTCAAGTGTGATGAGTCACTTCTCTTGGTCATGCATAATTTGTATATTCAAGACAGATTTGATGTTCTTAAAATCCTTGATTTCATACTTCTCTCTGAGCTTCTTCCATGCTCTCTCCACTTCTGCTTTGGATAATGACATCTATGATGTATTGTATATATATGTAATTGTAACTGTTTTTTCTCTGTTTCTATTCCTTGACTTTACTAACTGGCCTGCTTCTGACTATTTGTATTCCAGTCTCCTCATCTCTCCATCTAGGATTCACTACTACTGTAATTTCTTGCTGCATCCATCTTCTATACAAAGCTTTGTCAAGTAATGATATCCATTCTCACTTTTTTAAATCTGCTCACTCTCCTTCACATTGACTCTGTATACTTATATACTCCACTTGTCTTCACTTTATACCTCTACAGTTGCTCCATCAGGATTGGTACTTGTGTAGGTGCATTGAGGTATGTGCTTGTATAATTGACCTGCCAGATCTCATAATCCTTGATCACACCAACTGTCAGATTTGTAACTTGTATCTAACCACAGATGCATAGGTGGCAAAGTAGCTATATCAAATAGCACTGTCAACATACCTATTCCAGACTCTCTGTGCTAAAAATGTGTCTACTATTGTACTCATCTAAGTATAGTAGTTGACATTCCAGCCAGTGGTAAATCATAGTTAGAAACAGGATTTTCAGAAAGACTTTGTCTATTGACTGTATCTGTTTTGTAATATACTTGTAGCTGAGAGGAGCTTTGAGGATTAGATTGAGGAAGCTGAAAAAGATTTACTTGATGTCAATTAGTTTTTTATATGATGTTATGATGCTGATGATTGCTATATATGTAGTAATTTGTCTTGAAGACTAAAAGAGCAGCTTTTTTCTGTATATGAATAGGAAAACTCTGAATAGAATAGGCATTGTAGCATTCAAAAGCAAATTGTGAGGTGGTTTGTGGAATGATAGTACAGAGCTGATCTGAAGTGTTGTTTAAAATTGAGAGCTGGAAAATGGTATTATTTGAGACTGAGTGCTGAAAGTTTGCTAAACACTTAAACTTTCTTTTTTAGCAAGTAATGCAAAGGAAAAAGTATAGATGCAGGCTATAACATTAATTTCATGTAACTACTGTTGAAAGCATGATATATTAATGATTGTAGTTACAGCATCTTGTGACCTACATTACTCATCACTAAACAACTGAGTAACTCTGTTACTGTCAGGTTTTGCTAATTTCATGGGCCATACAAGTAGGGCAAGTCCTTACTAGGCAAACACAGCATTTAAGTATGCTTTAGAGCTAATCTGCAGGGCTCCAGCAGTGAAGAAGCATGCTGGGGCTTGATAAAAATACAAGAAGAAGTTCCAGAGTTGAAACAAGTGCTCTAAGGCTGATACAAGTGCTCCAAAGTGAGTGGACAAGCTTTAAAGTCAAATAGATGGGGATGGAAAAAGTGTGCAGTGAAGCCAAGTAGAACAAGGCTGAGCTAAGCAAAGGTAGTCTTGGAATGAGACTAATTACAAGGCAGAAAAGACAAAACAAGTTTATTGGAGTAGGAAATAATAAGTTGGGGGCTGGAGTCAACTGAGAGAGTCTGGAACATGTAAATAAAGTCAAAATGAGTCAAAATGAGATGAAATGAGACAGTATGAAATGAGATGAAGTATAAAGCCAGAGAAACATGAGGCTCAAGACATGAAATAAGAACAAAATACTAAAATATCAGGGTGCACTGTAATATTAAGACTACTGTATTACTATAGTAGTTAGTTCAAGTAAGGAGCACAGTGTGGTCTGGAGCTGAGTAGGCAAGCTCTGGAGCCTCTGAGCAAGCTCTAGTGGGGGTCTGTAGTTGAATGGAAAGCAGGTGTTGGCACCACTTAGTGGTCTGATTGAGGAGGTTAGTAGTTGAATGGGAGTGAGTTTTCATGCTGGGTGTCTGATCAGATGTGGGAGCTGGGTTTCATGGGTAGCAGGTAAGGTCTGGAGCTGAGCATGCAAGCCTAGAAGTCCTTTGATGAGCTCTGAGAGTGTTGGAGGCAAGGTAGAAGAGCATGAGGCTAAAACCAAATGGTGGGCTTATAGCTGAATGTCAGAGCTAAGCAATGGTCAGATCAGGGTATAAAAGTTAGATGCTGCAGGTGGCAAGTGCCAAGTAATGGACAGGTGATATGAGAGAGTGATGGAATCAGCAGTGCAGGATGGAGCTGAGTTCTGAGGACTCTATCAGGAGACTACTCTTCAAGTTCATTCATTCTAGTACAATATGCTCAGTTTCTTGTCTTTTTCAACCTTTTTTGTGCCTGCTTCCTGTGCTTATATAGTATGACATTGGGTTTTGTGCATGTGCAGAGTCTGACATCATATCATGTGATTTTTCTGCTATTCTTCTGAGGCACTTCGAACTCCAGATTGTACTATTAGTGTTTTACTTTCATTTCTCTTGTTTCAGATGTGTTTCACCAGCCTAAAGCCATGTCCAGGCCTGTTTTTTTTTTGGCAACTATATAATATAATGTTGGGTTTGCATACTGTCATGTGCCAAGAAGTGCAAATTCCAGCCATTTTTTTCTGTAAGCTTCTCCTCCGCATGCATGGCCTAACTTTCAGTATATCCTTATATACCTTTTAGCAAGAGACTTCATGTGTTCTCTCAGCTGCTGAAAATAGTTGTGAACTGTTGTGAAGTTGAATGCTTGAGCCCGCTTTGGATCAAGACCACTGCCTTGTCCTAACTTGATTTCAGAATAGTGGGCAATGAATCTCCGCACCCATGACTTTGAGATGGGCTGTCATTGAACATTTGGAAGAAGGGCTTCTACTTTAGGACAATGGGTTTTTTTGCTGACTGGGTGACCTGTCATTCCAAGGTATTTGATCCAGTCAACAAGTGCTTTCTCCTGTGCAGGGGTCAGAAGAAGCTGCTTTTTGTGTGCTTTGGTTTTAGATGCTGTGTGGCCATTGTATTGACGCTATAGAGTGTGATATAGTACTTTATGATATTGGGCTGCATCAGTGACAGACAAGAACACTTTATTTTCCAAGTCTTTACAAGCCTTTTGTATGAGAGCCTCAGTGTTTAAGTTAACAGATCTGCAGTGAAGAGCATGAACCATTTTGCAGGGCATTGAACAGAAAACAGTGGATGTGCTAAATTGGTGCTGCTGGTACAATCATATGCGGAGCTTCAACGGCCCCTAAGCTGTTATGCTCTCTTTCATTGAACAGAAAGATGGCCAGTTCTCTGAGCTTTCTGCTCCTCAGTATGCCTCAAAAAGTTGGTTTTAAGCCAGTCTATATATAAGAAAAAGTTCTGTATAATCAGATTTTATATATTCTATCTTCATCCATTTGATCAAGCTCCAGTAGGTGACAAAACTAGCTCTGATTTCACACTTTTATGCCTCTGACATTTTTACATCTTAGTTTTGTACAAAAAAAATATAGGGAAGCCTTGATATACACTATATGTATCTATGGATTTTTTGCTAGACTTAGCTGATGAGCAGAACAAGTTGAGGAACACATTTTGCACATAGCGACCCCTTTGTACATCGTGACACCTGACAGTATGCACAGAGTCTGATGTCATTTTTCCCATAGTTTATCTTCTCATAGTTCATTATTAGTAAATTTGCCAACCCAGCAGGTAGAGTCCTTAGACTTGTTCTCTTTGAATTTCTTTCTGCTAGGTGTGTATTTATTACTATATTACTGATCAGTATTCTAATATACTTTCACTGAATGCAGGGAACAATGTTCTTTGGCAAAACAATGTAAAAACACAGTAAAAATAATTCAATTGATTTATTTGAATATTTCTGTCAAAAATATTGTAACCACTTGTCACTAACAGTCACAAATGTGTGACTCTTTGACAGTGCATTCCATACATGGGTATGTGACAAGTGGTTACAATAATTTTCCTATGATTTTAACAAAGATATTAAAGGAATATTTTGAAATTGATTGTATTATTTTCACTGTGTTTTTACATTGTTTTGCACTGCTTACTGGCCTCTTTTGACCACAGCATGCTGCCTTTCTTTGGCATAGTTTGGATGCTGCATCAACACTCAATACATTATATATATTGGAATTCAAATCTAACTTGATCTATATTTATCTTGAGAAACTTCTTTCTTCTGATTCAGTTACTTAATTTGACCACTTCTTAGTATTATTAATACTTTTATATATTTTAGTAGGCTCTCAAAATAAATTGTCATATTAAATCAGTTTAAAATTGAGTTTCTGCTTTTGTATCAACAAAGTGCCTCTGTTTATAAAAGCTTTTGTTATTTTAGCTATTTTTGTGGTTGTATTTCAATAATACTTTTAGCTTTTCTAGAATCAATTCTCAGGGTATTTCAACAGCATTTTATTTATAAAGGTTTTTGTAAGCTGTATTCATGCACTTAAGTGTGTTTGAGTAAGCTAATTTTGAAACTATTCAGTTCTAAATAATGCTAGGATGTTTGAATATCAATTTCTTGGAATAACATAGTCAATTCTGGTCATTTGGTATGGGCATTAGCACTAACATGTCTATCTTGATCTAGTAACTCTAAAACTATTTCACTGACATGCTGCTACTTTGTGACTTTCAAGGATTGCCTTCAAGCCAACATTGAAATTGATTTTTGTTTCAAGTTCTTCATTTAACACCTCTATTCAATTTCATACCAATCAATATATCTACTAGCAAATAAGCTGAAATTGTTGATGCAGACTCATTCTACACTAATACTTGTCAATAATATGTCAATGGTGAGCAGTAAGATCTGGTTTTACACACCTTGAAAGCACACCTGCCAGATATGGAGACTTACTAAATCTCTATATATAAGTAATAAATACTTATATTTCATGCTGTTGAGTTGTTTACAAGCCTATATCTATACAGGAGTAATACTGTTATAAGCAAATTCCATGAATAATAACCAGTCCATTCAATCATCTTGATAATAATTGATGAATGCATATAAATAAACCTCGAGTTTCTGATTCACTTGTCCTGTTTGCCCATCAAACTGTGGACAGTTTGCTGTTGACAGTGCCAGCTTGATGCTCAGCCTCTTTTATGTTGCACTCTGCTAGTTGCATCAACTTAAAAAAGAATGCCACTGATTACCAATCACTATAGTATAGCATCAATTGCAAATTGAATGCATTGGTTTTTACTTGAAACTGAGCCTGAGCATTTGGCATTATTAATACAGGGGCTCACACAAATATCACCTTTAGCTTATCACACAAATCAACTAAAAATTGCAAAAATCCAAGAATTGATTTATATGGCATTCTTCACTAGTTCTATGCTAACACATCTAGGTAAGATTGTCAATTCCAAGTAATCAACTTCTGTTGTTTAAAAGTGGCACTTCTTAGGCTTCAAAAAGAGATTAGCTTCATAGAAGTAATGCAAGATTTTCTGAACATGAGTGTCATGTTGTGTAGAATTCTCTGAGAAAATAAATAATGATGTCATCAAAGTAGAGAACAATGTACATTTTAACCAAGTCATGAATTAAATTGTTGACTATATGCTAAAATGCTGCTGAGGCATTGTGCAATTCAAACTGCATCACTAGCTATAGCAAGTTTGAAAAAAAGTCTTTTATTCATCACTTTCACAAATTCACATGTTGTAGTACTTCAAACACATGTCCAGTATTGTGAATATCTTTTCTGCTTTCAAACAATTCAATAACTTATTTGTCAGCAGAATAGAGTAGGCATCAGGTTTTGCTACTGCATTCATTGCTCAAAAATCAACCAACAAGATGAAAGCTTTCATTCTTTTTCTTTACAAAGAACACTAGAGTACTACAGAGCATGCTCAACTGTCATATGTAGCTTTTTGTTAAGTTTTCATCTATAAACTCCTGCAGGGTCTTCAGTTCTGCCAAGGCCAATTGGTAAAGCTTGCTAGATGGAAAAATGTCTGTGCCCTTCAACAAGTCAATCTCCAGGTCATACTTTGTATGTACAAGCAAATACTCCAACCTCTGTTTGTCAAATACATCAAAAAAATTGTGAAACTCCTCTGGCACCATTTCCTCAACTTTCTACTCCCTGCCACTCTTTTTTTGCTCCTTCTTCTATGCCAGCTCTTGCAAAAAACTTTGTCTAGCTGCCTCTCATGCCATTGCCAAGTAAGGTCTTGTTATAATCTACTCCACATCTTTGGCACTGTTGTTTGGGTCTTCCAGCTCACAATATGACTAGGTCAATCCTCACAAAAAACTATGCTTCTGGGGTTACTATGTCAGATTTTTCAATGACAATAAGTGCATCCCATGTATGTTTGGTAAACAACCTGCTCAACTGTTTGACAATCTTGGTTGTCAAGCCTCAAACATCTGTAACTTGATTCATATGGATTCATGTGGTCTATTTCCTGTTCAATTTTCCAATGGATGCACTCATCATTTCCATTTGATGCTGGATGATTTTCCTAATTTTGGCAGCACTTTACTCCTCACTACATGAGATCAAACTTGTCATTTACTTCAACACAGTGGGAACTAAAATCTGGAAATAAAGTTTGTACAGTGCACTGTGATGATGCAAAGGAATTTATCCAGGGTCTGTTACAAAATCCAAGAATATTGTTACTCAGTACACAGCTGCTTATGCACATCAGCAAAATAGAAGGGCTGAGAGGTATATTAAAACATTCAAAGATACTGCTCAAGCACTTATGGCCAACTCTGGTTTTTCTCTGTCTTTTCTTGGTGATGCTATCTTAATTGCTCAGGACCTTTGCAATTGACCTCCCAACTCTATTAGCTCCTTTTGAAGTTATAGAAGATTTTAAACCAAATCTTTCACATCTTCACATATGGCATTATCAATGCTTTGTATTACATCCAAAAGAAACTCATTGCAAAGGAGAACTGTGTTGAGGCAATCTTTGTAGACTATAATGAAAATTGAATTAGTTGCCAAGTCAATTTGAACAGATGCTATTATTTCTCTTGAGACATAGTATTTAATGGATATGTTTGCAGTTGCCTTTGTCCTCATAATGTCTGATCCTGTTTTCAATCTCTTTCTTGTATTTCAAATCATTCAACTTCCTCTTCTTTTGACTCCAAATCTTCTCCTTCCATCATTTTACCAACTTCTCATCAACAAACATCTCAACTTCTGACTCTTGAACATCCTCAATGCAATATCAAACAAACACCAGCAGGACAAGAATTTTTTGAAAGCCTTGCTTGGCAAAATGAACAACTTACTCAACTCCATGCAAATTGCCAGGCCAAACTGGAACCACATCAAGGCCTTTTTTGCAATATTAGATATTAATGCTCTTCTGTCATCATGCAATATTTTCTATTCTGTCAATGATCTGACTTTTTTCAAAGAACCTGTGTATGGTCTGGATCCACTTAGATTTTGTATCTCTCAAAAACACAATCTTACCAAGGCACCTGAAATTACTACAAAGCAACTCATAGAAGCAATTCTTTGGTATGGCAAGCTGCAATTGAATGTGAAATAGATAGCCTTTGATCTCAAAATGTCTTTATGCCTATGGATCTACATCCTAGTCAAAAGGCAATTGGTGTTTGTTGGGTTTATGCATACAAGTACAATCCAGATGGCTTAACAATTTGAGACAAGGAGAAAGCATGTTTGGTTGCTCAAGGTTTTAGCCAACAATCAGAAGACTATGGTTTGACTTATGCATTGGTGGCTAAAATGATGAGTATTTGCATCATGCTTGCTTATACCGCTTTTCATGATCTTGAAATATTTTCATTTGATGTTAAGACTGCATTTTTGAACACACCTTGACTTACAAAACTTGAAGCTGATTCCAGGATTTCCTGATGCAGATCCCAAGAAAGTCAATCAAGCATTACATGCTCTATATGGACTTAAACAAGCATTCCATAAATGGTATGCAGTATTGAGGGAGAAATTGAAATTTCTAGGCCTAACATGTTGTGATGTTGATTAGTGTCTTCTTTGGTCATTTTTCATCCCTCCCTATTCTTCAATTCTAGCCCTCTCAGAAGGTATCAACCTCTTCATCATCATTGTTGACAATGGCCTAGATGCAACAAACTCAATCCATTTGTATAACTGGATTATTTTTGAACTTAGTAGGCACTTCAAGGTAAAAGATACTTGACCAACAATGTTATACTTGGGCACTTGAGTGGATCAAGATTGAAAATAGAAAAAATCATGGCTATCACAAAAAGAATTCATTCTTGATTTTCTGTTGACATACCACTTGTTAGATGCTGCTCTGCCATTACTTCCATTACATGGAAATATTCATGACCTTCCTGAACCCCCTTTGAATGCACTTTCTAATATGCCAGATGATGAAAACAAGATCCATTACCAATGACTAGTCAGATCTCTACTATATCTCAGTCTTTATACTTGTCCTAACTTGGCATTCACTGCAATGTCACTGGGACAATTCAATGCCAATCAACTAGAGGTCATCTCCTGGTAGCAAAACATGTACTCAAATATATTTCAGGCACTAGAGATTTTGCTCTTGAGTATAATTTCACTCTACTAGCAAGTCATCCTCCTGCTCAATCATTACTACTAGCTGATTTCAGGGTTGTAGATGCCAATTGGGCATCTGATGCATCAACACATTGCAGTGTTTCTGGATATATGTTCTTCTTCTACTCAAGCCTCATCTTGTGGTCTTCAACAGAATAGAAAACTGTAGCATTGTCTTCTATCAAAGCTGAATATGTAGTGATCTCTTATGCAATATGCAAAGCCATTTCAATTCAATTTTTTCCTTACTTCCCTTAATCTTCCAGTTCCTCAACCTCTTCCAATCTTCTGTAACAACAAAAGTGCTCTTGAAATAGCAAATTCTGATTCAACTACATCATGCTCCAAGCACATCAACATTTGTTACCATCTCATACATGATCAACTGTGTACTGGCTCCTTCTCTACTTCTTGGATTTCTACTTTTGGATCTGATCACAGATATTCTCATCAAAGCACTCCCAATATCATTATATTACAAATTTGTACCAGCTCTTGTGGCCTCATTTCTTGACCATTATGATTCTTCATTGTATTCACTTCCTCACTGATGGGACTGTGTTGACCTTATAGTATATCTTTTCATCTTCTCATTGGACATGTATTAGTCATCTTATGTTATGCATCACTCAACTTCACTCCTCAGTTTGTTTTCTCATTTTGGTTGACACTGAGGGTGTAAGTTGAGTTCTTTTCTATGCACTAATCATTATAGATACTTATACATATACTTAGCACCTTCTTGTTGCCACTAGATACAATGATAAAGTTTGTTCATCCATTTTGGTTGACACTGAGGGTCATCTTCTTGTTGCTACTAGCAGCTTTAGTATTGGGCCAGCATGGTTGGACTCTCTGATAAGCTCTGAGTACATATCTGAAAAAGAGTCATTGTTGTAATTGGTCTCTAGTCAGATGGCACTACTCAGACTCTTCCTTAGGGCCCTGAGGGCCACATAACCTTCAACCTCATGACATTGTTATTGGCCTGGAATAGATAGTTATTTATAGTCAAATAATTCACTCCAATATTATATATTAAACAGCAATGTATAAATATTCTGCATAAACCCTCAAAACCTAACCATTCATCTCCTCCATGCCTATGAACCATCAAACTACTGTAGTTGATATTGCTACACTTCTATGGTCCCCATTCTCTTGATAAACATGTTCATTCAATGATCTACCGTAAGCTGTTGTGACCATTTCCCTCATAAGTTCTCCATTCTGTGCTCCAGCCTGATTCTGGCGTGTTTCTTCAATCTCCTCCTGAAGAGCAAGTACCATTTCTTCCAGCTCATGAACCCTTGTATCAGCTACAATTGTATCAGCACTGCAGTGGGAAGTCCGCTGTTGTGCAACTTGAGGTGCCCAACCAGGGAGAGAAGGCTTGTGCTGGATCATTGCTTGATGAGACCAAGTTAAAGGAGGAGGAAAAGCTTCTACTAAATATAGATTCAGGATAAATGGATTAAAAATTAAGAAGCCAAAATACATATTCCAGGCTCTCTGTGCCAAAGATGTGCCCACCATTGTGCTTGTCTAAGTGCAGTGGTAGGCATCCCAGCCAGTGGAAAATTACGGTCAGAAACAGGATTTACAGAGGGATTTTGTCCATTGACTGTGCCAGATTTATGATACAATTGTGGTTGAGAGGAACCTTGAGGATGAGACTGAGGAAGCTGGAAAGGATTGACTTGATGTTGATTAGCACTTTTTCATCTGATATAAAAATTGTGGTGATTGCCATACCTGTGTTAATCTTTCTGGAGGACCAAAAGAGCAGCTTCTTTCTATGCATGAATAGGAGAATCACAACTATGACTCCAAATAGAATAGGCCCAATTGTAGCACCCAAAAGCAATTTGTGAGATGGTTGGTTGAGTGGTGGTACAGAGCTGATCTGAGGTATTGTTTGAGTTTCAGTGCTGGAAGCTGGTTTTGATTCAGTGCTGGAAGATAGTATTATTTGAGATTCAGTGCTGGAAGGTTGCTGAACACCTGGACCTTCTATCTCAGCAAGTGATGTAAAGGAGGGGGTATAGATCATATAGTCCAAGACAAGGGATGCATTGCTCTCTGATTCCAAGTATATCAATGTTAGTGTATGATTAGCCAGACTGAGGCCATCCTTCTGATACCATAGGAAGTTTGTAGAGTTTTGAGACTTTGTTGGAAGACCAGGTATATCTGGTCCTCCATCTATTACAACCACATAGTCTATGTTTGAGCCAGAATTGACACCAAATACAGACACTGATGTTCCTATGACAAATGGTCAAGTAAGTGACAATGTTAACAGTTCAACTTTGCACTGGATGCCAAACCATTAAAATGAAACGTAGCCGATGCACCCCCTGAGGAGGTTTGGTGAGTTGTATTTGCATAGGCATAACGATGTTGGCTGGGGTCTGACTCGACGAAGAGGATTGAGTTTGTACTTTGTACCCAATCACCCTCGAAAATCACTGAGGGGTCACTTTCATCGACAATCAATTGTTCTCCCACTAATGAAGTGTTTCTTCCTGCTGTAACGGTGGCATAATCAAATAGAAAATGGTCTTCGAAGATGTCATCTGAAACTGGTTTAACTCCCATGATCGTCAGGTTGTGTGTAGTGTCAGGTAATTCTGGGGACTGATAGAAGACACGGAAAGTAATATTTCCAGGGGTCTCATCCGCTGACCTGCCATTCTGTTTTATCTCGCCATCAATCGTGACATTGATGGACTGGGTAAGTCCAGGATCGCCAAACAGTGTAATGGAGGTTCCTTTTCCCCCCGTAAGTGAGCATCTAGTAGAGTTTTACAGTGATTACATGCCTGAAAAATTAACAGAGAATACAGTTGCATTTGGAATTTCTTCCGCAAATCCACCGAGGAAGTTTGTGTCATCGCCAATCTCTGAGCCGAAGGGATATGAGAAGCGAGGTGAACCATCATCATACAGTATGGTTGCCATTGAGTGTTTCGAAAGAATAGAGTATTCAGACAGCTTTTTATACTAGTGACGGGCTGGTCGGATCTGGAAACCCATCCCCTTATGATGATCTCAACGCTGTTGTCTGATATCCCTGGTTGCATCACCGCCGTGCCCAACAACGTCAACTCGACCGTGACACCCGATGTCATTCAACTCTTTCTAGCTTTCTGGATGGACTGTGTACTCATATGCAACGTAGCGAGCGCTGTCAAAATGTCCATCCCAGCGTAGATGGTGTAAACGACGATGCCATGCTATACGGAATGCATTGAAGGATGCAAAAATATACGGGAACATCGGTCGTGAAACATTGGGCCAATTGAAGCCTTAAGCGTCTGAGAATCCGTAACCACACAGCTTCTGCTTCCTGAATAGGTCAGTCCATACATGAACCAAGGCGACGCATTACCTACGACCGTCACTCTTAAAAAAGATACATATATCACAAATACCTTGGGAGAAGTTGACAGTTCGTATCTCAACGCCTAGAAATACATCATCTGTCTGTTTATGTTCTTGTTGATGAATAGAACACATTAATAGCTGTAGTTCGCGCCAGATTTGGCAATCAGTGGTACACGAGGATGAGAGAGAATGATGAGCTTGGCGTTTTCGTCAACGCAGAAGAATCGTAATCTCGGCTGGTACACAAAAGCAGAGCTCGCACAGCAGAAACTTGAGACATCCTGTATAGCCGAGGACGGATGTAATATGTTTATCAAGCCTAGACAATAAAAGTCTGTGCTTGACGTCCTGAATTCCTGTGACCGGGTCGAATAGGACACTGCAGCCGCAGATAACAACCTAACAAAGAAACACATGTTATGAAAGTCCCGTCGTATCAACACACATATTGGCACGATACTGCACGGTTATTTATTCGTTGTGGATACTGACAAGAACCTAAGAATGTATACTTCGAACGAATTAGAAAAGAGTTTCAAGGACTATCAGATACACACGAAACCTCAAGCTCAAAGCTCATCAACATCCATCCCTTCCTCGACATAGTTCTCCTCCTCCCTCGCCTTCGCCTTACCCCTCGCCCTCTCTGACCTGCGCTTCGGCGCGCGCGCACGTGGCACACTCTTCCCCGTCACCCGATCTACCAAATGCGCCGCTGCCTCGGCCTCGGCTGGCCACGCCTCCAGCTCACCCAGCTCCCTCTCCCTCTCCCTCTCCTTTCCCTTTGTCCTAGGGGCGGTGGGCGGCGGGCCGGTGCCTTTCGGCTGCAGGCGGACTTCGCGGAAGCATATTCGCTGCTCTGTGCACGCGACGTGGGTTACTGCTTTCTTCGATGGGTCGTGTGGGTCTGCGAGCGAGTGAGCCATGAGTGAGCGAGCAAGGGTAGGAGGGAAACGCACCTCTGCCGTCTGTGAAAATGAGCTCTGTGCCGAGAAGCGACTCATGGCGACCCTTGAGAATTGTGCCAGAGAGCTGCAAGAACGGCGTCGGCGTGTCCAGGCCCTTTGTGCGCGTCAGCGTCTAGTAAGAGGTAATCAATCAAACGCACAATGAGCCGGTATGTCGACGAGCTCGGCACAAGTGTGGGCTCGATACTCCCCAGATCAAGCGTGACATACGCGACGTCGTCCTCGCCATCGTCCTCATACTCGTCGTCTGGGGCAAATGCCTCGACGTGCCTGTAGCCGGGGCACAACGAGGCCATGTCACGCGGGCGTGACACTGTGATGCGCACGGGTTGCGGCAAACCAAAGACCACCGCCCGCCGACTGCCCTCGCTCTCTGCCTTCCGCCGCCTCTTCTCCTCCAACGACCGCCCCGCACCGCCATCGTCAACGTCGTCGTCGCCGCCGGCGCGATCCACGAAATCCCAAACTAATGCCCTCGACTCCTTCATCAGCGCGCAGCCGCCGCCCTTTGTGCCGCCCGAGGAGCTACGCGGGGCACTCTCCGAGCTCGTAGGGCTTAGTAGCGTCTTTTCCACGCGGCGGCTCTCGCCCACTGCGTGCGACCCTGCGGACCCAAGTCGCCCACGGCAACCGCCCCCACACTACGACCGCATAGAGCGCGCACCGCGCGGGCGGACGCCTCGCCAGCCTAGGGAAGTGTGCAGCGCCGACGCTGGCGGGAGGTGGGCGAGCGCAATGACCGAAGATGAAATTTACCCTCGGGCTGACATTGAATTGGCTCGCGAGCCCGAGCCTGATACTGCTACTGGCCTCACATATCCCGCAATCCCTATTGACGCGCTCCGACTCAACGTCATTCACGCACGATACCAGCACTTCCTCTCACACCCCGACGTGCGTACAGTGATTGACATTGGCGCAGGGTCAGGATCCTGGAGCCTCTTTGTGCGGTACAAACTCTCTCTGCTCGCTGCAGACGCGACCGCAGGTACAGGAAACATCATCGCAGTCGACCGTTGTCCCCTGCCGCACCTACGCGGCGTGCATCGAGTAGAGGGGGACATCCGTGACGCAGGCACCATGGCGCTGGTCGATGCTGCGCTGAGCGAGGGGCCGCAGACGGTGGACGTTGTGCTGTGCGATGTGACGGTTGAGCCGGCGGGGAGTAGGATGCTGGATGCGGCGCAGAGCCTGGATGTCTGCCGGCGCGTGTGGGAATTTGCACGGGGGAGACTAAGGACGGCGGAGCAGGTCGGGCGGGAGGGTGGCGGGGTGCTGCTGTGAGTTGGTTTCTTTTTACATACTTTGTCTGACGCTGACGCTGAGGGTGTGCAAGCATGCGACATGTGCCGCATCCGTTGCTTGCGAGGTTTAGGACGTCAGTGCTCGTGCCACGTTTCAAAACCGTCAAGTATATCAGGCCAGATGGGGAGTGGAACACGGAAGAGGAAGCTGTGTCGTATTTTATATGTTGGGGATACAAGGGTACTGGTACATGAATAATTCTAATGACCAGTGATTGCGGGATTTTCTAGGGATGCGCCAAATTGGTACACTAATCTCAAGATTATCTTTTGTCTTGTGATATTGAATCACAACATCTGGCGCGACTGGCTTGGTCAATGCATTCACTCGCTCAAGGATAGTTGTTGTGAGAACTCAAGCGGTTGAGTACTTTTTCCGCCTTCAGTCAAAACACGTCGCTTCGTTTCGTGTACAGACACGAGGCTGTCTGTCGATGGAGCGATAACCAGCTTGTTGATTATGACTGTCTATGTTCAATTCTGTGTTGATGCTCTGCCTCCGTGTTTTCTTCAAGACGTCCAATTGTGTCCGCCATGGGATCCTTCTTTTTCTCCCGAACTCCAGTATTGTGTATACCAAGTCTTGTTCGTGGAATGTATATCTGTGGCGGGTCTTGTGAGTGAGAACCATACGGTCCTATATTTGCTCAGTCGACTCTGGAATCAATGGTCTATGGATCCTCAAGCCTGAGGCCAGACTCAGGGCCTGAAATATCCACACCAGTAAATATTAATCTGGGATACAATGTCAATGAATATTCTGCACTAATCCGAGTCCTTCACGCTCCATGTAAATGAATGATCAAACGACTGTAGCTGATATTGCTACACTGCCATGGTCCCCATTCTCTTGTTGAGCATTATCATGCAACATTTTACCGCGAGTTGTTGTAACCATGTCCCTCATAATTGCTCCATTCCGTGCTCCGGACTGATTCTGGCGTGTTTCTTCAATCTCCTCTTGAAGAGCAAGCACCATCTCTTCTAACTCGTGAACCCTTGGGTCAGCTACAATTGTTTCAATGCTATGACGTGAAATCCGCTGTTGTGCAACTGGAGGTGTCCAACTAGGAAGAGAAGACTTGTGCTGGATCATGGCTTGATGAGACCAAATTGCAGGAGGAGGAAAGGCTTCCACTATATATATAGGTTTAGAGTTTAATGGACTCAAAGGTTAAGAGATCAACATACCTAATCCAGGCTCTGTGTGCCAAAGACGTGTCCACCATCGTGAATGTCTAAGTGTAGTGGTAGTGGTAGATATTTGCACTGCACTATGGGAAGTGGGAGACACTCCAGACAGTGGAGAATCATGATTAGAAATAGCATTTCTAGTCACACTTTGTCCATTTACTATGCCAGATTTGTGATATACTTGTGGTTGAGAGAGGCCTTGAGTTGAATGAGATGGAGGAACCTGGAAAGGAGTGACTTGGTGTAAATTAGTACTTTTTCATCTGATCTTAGGATTGTGACAATTGCCCACCTGTAGTATTAATTTGTTTAGAGGACCAAAAGAGTAGTTTCTTTCTGTACATGAATAGGAGAATGATGATTATTACTCCGAATAGAATAGGACCAATGACAACACCCAAAAGCAATCTATGAGATGGTTGGTTGGGTGGTGGTACAGAGCTGATCTGAGGTGTTTCTTGAGAATGAGAACTGGAAGATGATGTTGTTTGAAATTGAGTGCTGGAAGATGGTATTGTTTGTTGAGATTGAGTGCTGGAAGATTGCTGAACACTTGGACCTCCTTTCTCAGCAAGTGATGAGAAGGAGGGAGTATAGACCATATAGTCCAAGGTAAGGGCAGCATTGTTATCTGACCCCACAAATTCCAATGTCAATGTATGATTAGTTGGAACGAGGCCATCTTTTTGATACCATTGAAAGGTTGTAGAGTTTTGAAACTGGGTTGAACCTCGGTTTGAAAATTCGACTTCTTCCCCATCCATTCTAATTGTCAAGTCTATAAAAGAGTCCGAACTGGGACCAAAAACAGAGACTGATGATCCTATGAATGGTAAAGTCAGTGTTAATGCTCCAACTTTGTACTTGAATGCCAAACCATTAAAATGGAATGTAGCCGATGCACCCACCGAAGAGGTTTGGTGAGTTGTATTTTCATAGGGATAGCGATGTTTGGTGGAGTCCGACTTTAGGGAAAAGATCGAGTTTCTACTTTGTACCCAGTTACCTTTATAAATCACTGAGGGGTCACTTTCATCAACAATCAACTGTTCCCCCTTAAATGAAGTGTTTTCTCCTGCTGTAACGATGGCATAATCGACAAAAATACTGCTTTCAAAATTGGGAATTGAGACTGGTTGAGCCCCTCTGATTGTCAGGTTGTGAGTCGTGTCCGATAATGGTGGGGACTGATAGACGACATGGAAAATATCATTTTCGACATCTTCAACTGGTAACCTGCTAATCTGGATTCCGGATTCTATCTCTCCATCAAGTAAGATGTCGATAGGCTGGGTAAGTCCATTTGCATTGCCAAACAGTGTAATGGAGGTTCCTTTTCCTCCAGTAAGTGAGCAAATTGTAGGGCTTGACAATGACTACGTGCCTGAAAAAGTCACAGACAATCCATGGGAACTTGAACTTACATTTGCGATGGTAGCAGTTCCACCAAGGTACAAAGTTGTGTCACTCTCCGCGACTGCTCCTACAGTAGGGAAAAAAGAGAAGTGGGGTGAGTCATTGTCGTACAGTATAGTTGTCATCGAAGCAATGCAAAACAATAGAATATTCAGCCAGCCTTTATATTAGTGACAGCGCCATCTGGGGATCAAGAAGCACGAGTTTCTTTCGAAAATCATTCCATTTAAAACATTGATCTGCTGTCGGTTCAAGTTGTCCCTGATTACATCACCTCTGCTCAAGAACGCCGTTTGAACGTCATTTTTACCCTTTGTAGTTTTTGAGATGGACTGTAATCTGAGTAGCTGTAAAAGAAAATTGTCTGCGAAGAAAATAAATAAAGCTTAATCGGGGACATTGCACGTCGGATTTCCAGGTTGGCAAGCAAACATATGATCATGTCAATGTCAATCTTTGTCACAAAAGTTGTGCCTGACATACTCAAACTGGAACACGTCGTTTGACTCATCAGGGCAAACGATGTGTAGGACTTACTTCCATCCGTGACGTGCGGATATCTGATGCTAATTCCTAGCAAAAGCATGCAATCCCAGCGTCAGTAGTGTGAGCCTTTTTTTCTTCCACAATTTGAAGTACACTGACCAAAACATCTCCCTTGGTCCAGGATTCGATTTCTAGGATTCTTGTCTTCGTAGAGGAGGGCTGAGCTGAGCTTAGTGTCGCAATCGGGTGAATTTTCATATGAATGCCCTGCACGACTCGCTCCGCCTCCACCACTCCCAGTCCTGCCCTGCCTCTGGCCTCTGCCACATTCCAACTGAACGTTATCCACGCGCAGTACCTCCTCTCGCACCCCAACATCGGTGCATGGTCCGAATCCTAGGACCCAGATCCTCTACATCCGTCACAACCTCTCCCATTACTCCAGCATGCGCGTGCATGGATGCGGGCGCCAGCAAAATCACATCATCGCAGTCGACACCTGCATGATGTGGGCACTGTGGCACTATGCTAGATAGGGATTGCAGGTACAACGTGGTACTGTGCTGTGCGATGGAGCTGCTCTCGGCACTGGCCACTGGCGCGGCGCAGGGACGTGTGCTGCGCCCACACGTGTGGGGGTTTGCTTTGCGTGGGGAGACGGCGGACTGCGGGCAGGCGGAAGGAGTGTGATTTGGGTTAGGTTTCTTGTTACATACTTACATACACACTTTGACTTTTGCGTGATGCTGACACTTGGATGCAGCCGTTACTCGTGAAGTACCTTGGGTGTCCGTAGTCAATCACAACAGACTAGAATTCAAAAAACAAAAGGAAAAGAAAAAGTCAGATCATATTGTTAAGTCGTCACGAACGGAAACAACGGGACAGGTAGTGTGGTACAGAGGTACACTTGATGCGGCCGTTACTCGTGAGGTATGTGCACATAGTCAAGTACATCACCCTAAAAGGTGAAAGAAAGAAAAAAGTCAGATCACATTTGATACAAGGTTGCCGGAGACGGGACACAACGGAACGCCGGGTAGTAGTGGAGCCAGGACCGGCGGGGGAGAGCATGATGGACAAAAATATCACTCTAGAATTTCAAAAAAAAGAAGAAAAGTCAGGTCAAATTTATAAGTTGTGAGCGGATACGACTTTCTGTCGATGAGATGAGATGAGGCAAAGGTCCCGACACTGAGTTCCTCAATTTCGTCCTGGACAGTGGAGAGCGTTTCTGCAACGGTAGAAAAGTAGAGCAGGGGCGCCTCGACGTGCCTGTAGCCGAGGCTTATGTGGGCGTGACACTGTGGATGTGCACGGGCTGCAGCAAACCAAAGACGATATATATATCGTCCCTAGATTGGTAAATCCCTACAGATTGCCCTCGCGCTCCGCCTTTGGCCGCCTCTTCTCCACCAATGACCACCCCGGGCCGCCATCGTCAACGTTGTCGTCGTCGGCGCCGGTGCGTTCCACAGCATTCCAAACCTCATTCTTTCAAAGCACAGCCACCGCCCTTTGTGTCGTCCGAGGAGCTGCGCTCGTAGGGCTCAGCAGCGTCTTTTCCTCGCGCGGATCTCGCCCATCGCGCGTGACCCTGCGGATCCAAGTCGCCCACGGCAGCCGCCGACACACTACGACCGCATCGAGCGTGCACCGCGTGGGTGGACGCCCCGCCAGCCTGGGGACGTATGCAGCGCTGGCGCTTGTTCCGGGTGAGCAAGCGGACGAAATCTACACTGGGACGAGCGCCATGCGTGACACCAATACTGACATCGAATTGGCTCGCGAGCCCGAGCCTGAGACTGCCACTGCCTCACACATCCCCCCATTCCGATTGACGCGCTCCGACTCAACGTCATCCACGCGCGATACCAGCACTTCCTCTCGCACCCCGACGTGCGTACAGTGATCGACATCGATGCAAGGTCAGGATCCTGGAGCCTCTTTATGCGGTACAAACTCTCTCTGCTTGCCGCGAGTACAGGAAACATCATCGCAACGCGGCTAAAGAGGGTGGTTGAAGAGTCTAAGAAGAGTACGAGGCTGAAGGAGCAGCAAGCAGAGAAAAGAGCAGCGGCACAGCAAACAACACCAATCGTGGAGGAACCCCAACAGGCGGCCCATAATCGAGAATAGAGAGTATTTGCAAGGCCATTTTCATTTGAACTCGCTTTTCATTAGCGTTGGAATTAGGCACAATTGTAACCCTCGCTTATAGGTTCCTTACCTTTTCAGGATATATGATGGTCACAGCGTGAGGTGTAAGGACTGCGCACCATCAAGCCCTTGTACTCGGCGCGTTGCATCGCGTAGAGAAATCATGTACCAAGGGTACACTGGGAACACGACATACCAAAACTTTGGGCAGAGGCAAATCCCATTTCGGGATCCTCAATCGAATAAATCAGGCCATACGACGCATGGTCATCGATTCTCACTGGGCTCGCCTGCGCATACTCATGCATATCATCAGCACAATTTTCATGATCACTCAGCCTTCAGTGATGACGAGCTTCCTCACCCATCCATTGCATACAAAGATATTTCATACTCTGCTCCTGCCTCTGGCCACATGACGTATCCAAAACCTGGATTTTTGCAAGGGTTTTCCAAATCTCGCGCGCCACCTTCTTTTCATGCTTGAACTCGCTGTTCACAACACAGTCGTGAAGCAATCAAAATTTATTATCAACTAATTAAGTGTAGTGGAGGGAAGCTGAGTGTGACAACGCCCTTCAAAATTGGCATCATGGCAATCACACCAAGAATTGTCACTCCGCTAAAATTTGATGAAACTGTCAAAAAACCGCGTTGCAAATACTCTCTAATAAGGAACAAGTGCCTGCATCCAGACATCAACATTGATCATGATCAAATCTTGGCAGCTATGCTGATGCAATTCAATGATATCAACCTGCTACCAACTAGCATTGAGGAGGAGCCAAGGACTTAGAGAGGAAGCAAAGAGAGGCCCAGATGCAGCAAAGTAGGAAGAGGATTATCATGAAGAGATGAAGTCACTGAAAAGATTGGGGTGTACCTACTCATACCACAAAGCAACATACTGCCAGGACAAAAGATCAGAAAAGGATGACCTGTATTTAAGATAAAAAGAGACAAGTATGGAGACCTGATGAGGTACAAGGTACACCTTGTATTTAAGGGCTACAAACAGATTTACAGAAAAGACTACAACAAAACTATGTCCTCAACTGCATGCATGGAATTGTGGCACATACTTCTACACATCACAGCATCAGAAGAATGGGATGCAATGCAAATTGACACCAAAACTGCCTTTTTCTATGGCCTGCTGCCTGAAGATGAAGTTCAGTATATGGAGCAACCCAAAGGTTTTGAGGAACTGGGAAAGGAGGATTGGGTATGTGAGCTGGTGCAGGGGCTATATGGGATGAAGCAGACAGGGCAGATATGGAATCAAACACTGAACAAAAGAATGCTGGCATGGGAGTTCACAAGACTAGCATGTGAGTCTTGCATACATCTGCTACAGGAACTGTGATTGTGGTGGTACATGTTGACAACTTCCTTGCTATTGCCAGCTCAAAAAACAGTTCAAAGTGCGAATGCATCAGGTCTGGACAATCTTGGACTTGGAAACTCTCAGACACCTTGTTAGCATATCAGTAGAGTGGAACAGAACAGCAAAAACTGTAACTCTTTTGCAGACTGCCTTCATTAACTGCATAATACAGCATTTTGGACAAAAAGATGCACACCCTCTCCCTGCCCATGGAACCTGGAGCCAAGCTCAGGCAGCCAAACTAAAACTCTCAAACATGGGAAGAGAAAGATGAAATAGCCAGACTCTCTTACAGATCCCTTGTTAGCTGCTTACTCTACATTGCAATCACAATGAGACCCAATATTGCTTATGCTGTACAGCAGCTATCTCAGTTCCTTGATAATTATGACTGCACCCACTGGAACACTGGTATTTGCCTGCTCAGATATGTAAAAGGCTTGAAAGACCTCAAACTTTGTTTGGGAAGTCCATCTATTGTGCTGCAAGGGTTTACTGATGCCAACTGGGCTAGTGGCCTCAATACAAGGAGAAGCACAAGTGGTTACACATAGTTGCTGGGCACTGGAGTGGTTTTGTGGTTTGTTCAAGAGCAGAAGATTGTAGCAACATCATCCTGCAAGGCTGAGTATATGGCCATATATGAGTTGATGCTGATGAACCCCTACTTGGTTCAGCACATACAAAGCACTCTACAGAGCCTTGCCACTAGAACATGGTATAGCTTTCCAGCTGTTACTCCTCTTCCTGACAACTATAGTAAAACCACTGGAAGATGCCCCTGAAAACATTTCACCAAAACTACACACCAAAACACTTCATCCAACCCACCTTGCCACATATTCTGCCAGGATGCCCACCTCTCCTGACAAGTCATTGAGCAGCCTCCCATGCCCACACCTTCTACCATCTCTGATATATCCAAATTGACAGGTGATGGAATAATAGAAGCTCTAATCCAACTAACAGACAGCTCAAAACACTATTGCTTTCAGCCTTTCACCAATGTTCTACTGAGCTCCCTGGCAATATATGTCTGATAGTATTTCCCTGAGACAGATGGCTTGGTCTATTGATAGTTGGCAAAAACTTGCCAATTCTTCTATTTTTTAGACTTCTCTCATTCCAATGTTTTTGGTATAATTTATGGTACATTGCCTTTGAGATGTTGCACCTCTGCTTGTTGAGTAGCTTGGACTTCAGTTTTGTTAAATCTGAGGATTTAGTGTTTAAGCTTCTTTTTGAAGGTTACTAAGGTCTAAGACTAGCTTCAGTGCATTATCTGATAGATTTTTTATGCACTATTTCTCTCAGCCATCTAAACCCAGAGCAGGATGAGAATTGCTCTTTTGGAGCATTGCTAAAGTTGGCTAGTTTAGCCATTGAAAGAGATTCTTGACTACTCTGTCTTGTACTTTGATAACCAATGGAGTTGTTAACCAAGGCTTGGATTTAACAGGTGGGAGAGAACATTTGTAAAGGTCTTAGAACATAATCCCTAGTCAGCTCCACAACTCTAGCAGGACTATTTTCTACAACACTGGGACTTTAAATAAATCTGAGTGCAGTCAGGAGTGTAACAAACATTGAAGAGCCACCCAAGAGTTCTTTGATGGACTACTTAGCAGCATGCTTGTGATCTTCCTACAATTGTATCTACAAGCTCAGTCCAAGACTTTACTGAAGCCTTGTTAGCAGCAAACAAATTGCAATGATACTGGTACCTGACACTGACAAGATAATTGGTGAATATGCTCAAAAGTTTAGGCTTTAGATGTTTAAATTCAAAAAGTAGAAAAGATTTGGTGAGCACCATGCAAAACAATCCTGTCCTGATTTCTGAATAGTTGTATAGCACCTCCAATATATTGAATGTTTGCAACAACTTTCTGTATGAGAGGAGTGATAATTTTATTTGACCAAATGTGCTGATTGCTGCCTATTTGATAACCTTGGTGAGTCTTCTATAGTGGTCAATGTATGATGCATCATCTGTCACTTCATCCACAAAGTAGACCCTCTCCAGCTTGATTTGTTGATTGACAGCATCAGCAAATATCCCAAATCTGTGCCTTTCATCTTTGTTTGGATATTTGATGCATGGAAGCAGAGGGGCCATAAATGACTTGTAGGGTGGTATGTTTGAAGACTAAATATGGCCTGTGAGTGTAGTCAAGACTACATTTGCAACAATAGCCCTGCAATCAGTACATAGAATCTAAGTCTGATCAGTATGTATGTCAGAGTCTATCAGGGCAAGCCATGACACAATAACTCTATCAATGATGTTACCACCTTCTTTCAACTGCCAACCCCAACATGTCCAATTAATGAAGTGGTTGCAATGATTGTTGGAGCTTCCATAGGTCAGTGCCATCATTTTCTGTTAGAAACTGGTTGAGGGACTGTCTTGCAAGGATGTTGTGCTTTGAGGCTGATACAGTGGCATTGAGGTCACCAAATACAAACCATGAAATTTTAGTCTTTTTAACCATGTCTGTTAAATGTGGTCTAAAGTCATTGAGCATACAAACAGTGTAATTAGATTGGGGCAGAGCAGACAAAGCATATGCATGCATTACAAGAAATGAATACAATACAATGAAAAGAATGAGTTTTGAAATGAAAAACAGTGGCATTGAGGTCACCAAATACAAACCATGAAATTTTAGTCTTTTTAACCATGTCTGTTAAATGTGGTCTAAAGTCATTGAGCATACAAACAGTGTAATTAGATTGGGGCAGAGCAGACAAAGCATATGCATGCATTACAAGAAATGAATACAATACAATGAAAAGAATGAGTTTTGAAATGAAAAAGTGAGCAAAAAGTCTGGCAAGAATGGACAGCTATGTAGATGCAATCATTGAGCATGGACTCTGGTTCCTGTTTTTAAGACAGGAAGTTTTGGAGGAGGAAGGGGTACATGAAGTTGCATTAGGTAAGGATGCAGAGCTTAGGAAAAAACTTAGCAAAAGTGGGAAAGGAGGGGGCAGTGTATATCAAACATTGATCACTATGTTGAGACAAATTCCTCTAGCAATTCACCCATCTGTGTAAGTTTGCCCTTGAAGCATTGACAATGGCAGCAAGCAGAGCACTATCATTTGGAGTTGCTCTAGTGAACTGAGTGCTTGGGTCAACTGATGATGAAGAAAGGAAAGACACATAGTTGGAACATAACATCTTCTTGTTGTTATCCATTGAACTTGAATTGTTTGACAAGCTTGAAGCACATCTGACCCACATACTCAGCATGACCTTTCTCCCTTATGGCCTGAGAAGGATGGAGTCTGGTTGGACAAGACTCTTGGCATAATTTGTTGTTTAACTGGAGTAATGGGCATCAGAGCAGGGGAGGAAGCAGGCACAATGGGCAGAGCAGAAAGTAGGAGAGGTTGGGGTCCAGTGCAGGATAAATTGTCAAATCTGTTAGCTGTGTCAGTAAGCTTGCTCTTTCTTTTAGTGAGAACTTGTTTGATCTTGGCAAGAGTAGCCTGAAGTTCAGCTTTCTTGGCAGGGCCAGCAGTCATCTAAATGGTGGCATGCAAACCGCAAACTTGAGTCTCTAGTTTCCCAGCTTGAGGTTGTTGCCACATTTTGTGACCCTGTATAAGTAGGGCTTGCTAAGTGCTACACAGTTATTCATGTCCATGCACTAAATACATCTCTTGCTGATTGTCAAATAGACTTTGTTGCTGTTTCTCTATTGAAAGGAAATGACTGAGAAATTCTGAGCAAGAGATTGGACCTGACTGCTAATCTGATTGGCTCCCTTCAAAATCTGGTTACCTAGCAAGGACTTTTGCAACAGATTATTGTTGTAGTTGTCACAACCCGCCACAGATCCCCGGGACTCAGCCCCGGCCCTGGGACTCCAACCCTTCCCAAAACAACCCCCATGACCACCCCAGGCTCGGACCGCTACCCGGCCAACCCCCTCGGCAGCCCCCGGCCATCACTGCCCATCAGTGCCTGTCACCGCCACCAGCCACCGCCACTCGCGGCATCCCCGGCCATCACCGCCCATCACCGCCACTTGCGGCATCCCCCGGGCCATCACCGCCCGTCACCGCCACTCGCGGCATCCTCTGGGCCATCACTGCCGTGACCACCACACCCATGCCGGCCCACGCCGAGACCCCCATCGCGCATCACGCATCACGATCACGCACCACCACGCCCTGCCACCTGCTCCCGCTCCCTCCTTACTGCCCTGCCACCACGTGTCTCCGCGTTCCCGGTACAAGACCTCCACACCACGCGACATGTCTCAACCTCGCCTCGTGTGGCCCCCGGGTCTCACCCCAAGCCCCGGTGCCGCACCCCGCTACTGGAACCCGGACCTGGATCCCGGGGCCTACCTACTGTGTAGTATATAAGTTGTGGAGTAGTAAGTAGTACTCTAGTCTTGATATTACC